>AWOL01S0011284.1:129507-162721 GCA_000715115.1 Nicotiana otophora | reverse complement strand
CCCCCCCCCCTTTGGATTCACCACTGTATCACTTGGTAGTGCTCCTTTAAGATGAGTGTTCGATGCTCGTGAGATTTGGCCAAGTTGAACCTCCAAATTTCGGATTGAAGTGTTGTGGGAGGCTAATTGAGCATCATAGTCGGCATTTTTCTAAATCATTTGTTTAAACATACTTTCAAGCCGTCTCATCTCATTGTTATAAGAGCTTGGGTCTTGAGAAGGATAGGGAGGTGGATTGCTTGGTTGTTGGAACATCGGGGGCCTTTGAAAACCTGAACCCCGGTTGTTGTTGTTGTTGTTCCACCCTCCTTGATTACCTCCCCAATTACTTTGATTGTTTCCATTCCAATTGCCTTGGTTTCCTTTATTATTCCAATTGCTTTGATTGTTGTTGCCACCGCTCCAATTTCCTTGGTGGCCTTGGTTGTTCCAATTTTCTTGATTTCCTTGTGATCTCCATTGTTGTTGATTTTGAACATTATTTTTTTGACCTTGATAATTGTTGACGTATTGCACTTCTTCTTGTTGCTCATTATACGAATCACCTTGGTCATACCCACTATCATCTTACATGAATTGTTTCGGGCGGCTTTGCCCTTGTTGACCTTTTTGTCGTCTCTTGGTCATCATCATATTTACACCTTCCATCGCATTCACTTGTTTCGGCCCTTGAATTTGTTGCAGCTGAACTTTGGCCAATTGGTTCATTGTGGTTGTGAACTTTGCGATAGCTTTCCCATGATCATGTAGTTCCTTGTGTAGGTGAATGACATCGGGGTCACCTTGCGAAACATTGGCTATACTTTTCCATGCCGATGAGGTATCCACCATCTCATCCAAAATTTCACAAGCTTCGGCATAAGGTGTGTTCATTAAGTTCCCGCCGGCGAGTTGATTTACCACACATTGATTTGTTGTGTTGATCCCCCTGTAGAAGGTTTGTTGGATCATGGCTTCGGTCATATCATTATTCGGGCACTCTTTAACCATGGTACAATATCTTTCCCAAATCTCATGCAATGGCTCATTTGGCTCTTGCTTGAACGCTAGAATTACATCCTGTAGTGCAGCCATATGCCCCGGAGAGAAGAATTTGGCAATGAATGTTTCGGCCAACTCATCCTATGTATGGATGGAATGACTGGGCAATCTCTCTAGCCAGTCCAATGCTTTTCCTCGTAAAGAGAAAGGAAATAGCCTCAACCTCAGCGCATCCTCAAAAACATTGGTTTGCTTGCTCCCCCAACAAGTATCGACGAACCCCTTGAGATGCTTGTAAGAATTTTGATTTGGAGCCCTGGTGAAGAATCCCTGTTGCTCAAGTAGTGTAAGCATGACGTTGGTGATTTGGAAGTTGCCCGCCCTAATGCGGGGTGGGACTATAGCACTTGCATAACCCTTGTTCGGCAACACTCGGTTCGCTGCCGCTCTTGGTGGAGGTGGGGGAGGGACGGGACGGGAACATTATCATTAGGCGATCAGCCTCGCCTATTTGCTTGAGGTTCGGGAAGAACCTCATCTCCTTGATCTTTGTCCACTTCCTCCCCCAATGGCAAATTACCAATGGGCTCGTTGTTGAGAGCCATTCTCGTACCTATAAGCAATTCAAAAACAAAATTGGTGACTCGAAATGAAAAGAAGACAAATCACACAAAAACCTATATATATAGCTAAATCCGTTTAACTCTCCGGAAACGACGCCAAAAAATGATGTCGCCCAAACTCACACCACAAATATAGGTAGTGAGGCGGTCGAAGCAATAATAAAACCCAATGCAAGTCGGGGTCGAATCCTCAGGGAGTTAGAATTAGGATTAGGTATTTATTTAGTGTAATTGTACAATATGCCTTAGATTACACTTCCACATTCTTGTTTGTTGTTTCTATTTCTACTTTAAGCTATTGATTGAAATTATAAAACTAGGAGACAATATTTTTGGTTTTGGTTGTTTTCCAAATGATTACAGATCTAGGGTCGTGACTTCCACCTAAGTGGTTACCTAATGGGTTGAAAACTCTGGGACAAGCCTGATTGGTCGGGATTGTAATATAGCAATCACACGCGATTACCCACTCTATACCTCTCAGTAGTTTGAGTGGGTTTGCCCAATTTGGCTTTCTCAAGTTCAAATGGGTATTGCACAAAACAAGTGATAACTGCTCAAGTCGGGTCTTACTATCTCTAGATACAACCCTTTAATTGGGGCTATCAATTTCTTGAATTCACCCCAATTTCTTGTTAGCCAAGTTTTCCTAGACTTAGTCTCTTTTTCTCAAGTAGACACTAAGTCAATTAGGCATGAATCTATGTTTGCAATAATTAATTCTTAAATTTAATTAAGAACTTGGCTAAATATCAGTAACCCAATCACAAACAAGTCCTAAATCAAGCACTCATTAAGTACCCATACTAGGGTTGTGCCACAACCCTAGCTAGAAATTTAGCTACTCATGAAAAATAAAAACATATAAGAAGAAATTAAGATAGAATGGATACTAATTGATTAGGAAAATAAAATATAATGTTTAGAAGCTAATCTAGTATAATATTACTCAAAACAATAAAGAAAAATGGCTCAGGTTCTCTCCCAAAATAAAACTTACCCTAAAAATGACAAAAAGTTCTATTTCCACTAAGCTAAAAATATCTAATAAAAATGCCCTTGCGGAGGTTGTGTGGTCGCATAATTATGTGTGCGGTCCGCACAACGAGACTTCGCTTGACAGGTTCCAGTTCTGCAGCCGCATAATTCTGGATTGCGGCTGCACTCCTTCAACTACTGCGGACCGCACATTTGTGAGTGTGGTTGCACTCTTGCTTCTGCGGCCGTACAATTATAGTGTGGTCCGCACTCCTTGATCTTAGGCTCTGGTTGTGTGATACTTTCGCGGACCGCATAAAAATGAGTGCGACCGCGCTCTTGATTATGCGGCAGCATAAAAATGGTGTGATCCGCATTTCTTCTTGAACTTGAAATCCCATCTCTCTAATCTTTGTCTTCTGCGGCCGCACCAGAATTGTGCGGTCCGCACTTTCCATGTCATTTCTTGTCAAAGGTTTTCTTCATTATCTGCGGCCGCACTCAATATTGTGTGGTCCGCACAGTGCCCTTTTAGCCTTGTTTTTGTCCTTCTCCCATATTACTCCTTCTTGAGTTGATTTTTATTTCTTTAGCTTATATTCTAACACTCCTACAAGCAAGCATATTTCTTTGGATTTCGGGAATACCTTTAAGCAATTTTGAGCTAAAACGCAAGTAAAAGAGTGCAAATAAGCAGTCAAAATCCCTCCGGTGGGATCTCAAAGAAGAATGAAATGCCTCTCACCACCATTTTGGAGATAGATATTTTCGATGAGTGGGGTATTGATTTTATGGGTCTGTTTGTTAGATCTTGTGGGAACACCTACACTCTAGTTGCAGTGGATTATGTATCTAAATGGGTTGAGGCCATTGCTTTGCCCAACAATGAAGTAAGAAGTATGGTGGAATGCTTGAAAAAGAACATCTTCACGAGGTTTGGTACACCAAGATCCATCAAAGACAGTCAATGTCAACCGGACGAATTGGTCAAGAAAACTTGATGATGCTCTTTGGGCTTATAGAACGGCCTAGAAAACATCGATCAGGATGTCTCCATACCAGTTAGTGTTCGAGAAGGAATGCTATCTTCCGGTAGAACTTGAGCATAAGGCTATGTGGGCTTTGAAGAAGTTGAAAGTTGAATGGGATGTCACGAAAAAACTAAAGGTGTCACAATTGAATGAGCTTGATGAATTCCGGTATCATGCCTACACAAGCTCGTCCCTTTACAAGAAGAAGATAAAGTACCTCCATGACAAGTACAACCACAACAAGGAATTTAAAGAGGGTGATCTTGGGCTATTGTTCAATTCCCGGTTACGGATGTTTCCGGGCCAGTTGAAGTCAAAATGGAGTGGCCCCTTTGAAGTGGTGAATATAACCCCCTTTGGTGATCTAGATTTGAAAAATAAGAATGACGAGGTGTTTAGAGTCAATGGTCACCGGGTTAAACATTATCTTGGCAAGGTTGATGATGGCCACATTGTGGCAGTCCTTCATTTCAAATGATTGGTAATCTGCATCGTGTAACGGCGTTAAATCAGGCGCTTCTTGGGAGGTAACCCATGTGTCTTTTTCTTTCTCTTTATCCTTTGTTAGATAGGCTTTGTTTTGTGCTAACCAGTTTTGAAGTATATGCAGGAATAGGTGTGCATCGCAGGGACTAAGCAAGAAAATTTAGCTAAGTGTCATAAAAGTGCGGACCGCACAATCACATTGCGGCTGCAAAATTCTTTGTGCGGTCGCACAACTGGAAGACCAAAAATGCATGTTCTTTGAAGTTTGGCCTGTCAAAATTCCTTAACAATTTACGGCCGCACAAACAATTGTACAATCCGCGTAAATTCTGTGGTCGCACAAACTTTTGTGCGGACCGCAGAACTTCTTCAAAGGATTAGGTAAAGAGTGCGGACCGCACTCAAAATTGTACGGCCGCACTCAGGTAAGTTCTGGGCCCGACGGGTCAACCTATAAATAGGGCTTTTCAATACTTTTCACACTTAACAATCTCTGAACTCTCAATCCATAAGCAAACACAGTGCATCCCCCACTAGTTATCAAAATTCAAGCATTTCATCTCTATAGATTCTCACTTTTACCCTTCATTCCTGGAATGTTCATTTTATCTTTAGATTTTTCATTTTCTCTTAGTTTTATTCTTTTGTCTAGGGTTAATTTCATGCCTAAAAATGTCAATAGTTAGTCATCTTTGCTCAAAATCATGTGGGTAGCTTCATAATTATTAATTGGGGCCTAGGTAAATAGCTAATCATGCTTAATTTTTAGGGCCATGTCTAATTCTTGCAAAACTTGTATGAATGGTAAAGCAGTGTCGTGTTAATTAGAATTATACGGTCGCACACACTTTCGTGCAGTCCGTAGTCTCTAAGTTAGGGATATATGATTGAATTGTGCAGACCGCACTCAAAATTATGTGGTCCGCATTGTAATTGTGCGGTCCGCAGTCAAACTTGTGCGGTCCACACTTTTAAATGATCAGAGACCCAGTAGTCTGAACCTGGGGTTGTGAGGTCGCACTCACTTTTCTACGGTCCGCACTTGGCAGTCTGCGATCGCACTCACTTTTGTGCAGTCCGCACTTGACAGTCTGCGGCTGCACTCACTTTTGTGCGGTCCGCACTGCCTCTTCTGAGACTGTTTATCCACAACTGGCCTACAACTGTCATGCATATATTTGAGTCCTATGAACCTGCACTCTAACTTATTCTTATTGTTATAATTGCAGACAATGGTTAGATCACGTGGTAGAGAAGATTCATCAAAAGGGAGGGCAGAACCCTCCCGAGGCCGAGGACGAAGCAAGAGTAACCTATCACTAGCCATCCATAGAGTGATAAGCAAGAAAGCTACGACCAACAGAGTCCCTGAATCATCATACACCAGTGAGTATCTCCCGTCTAGGGAAGTTTCTGAGAGAAACTCTGACCAAGTCCCACCTAACACCCAATCTCAACAAGTCCCGGGTAGATTCCACTTGGTTGATGAATCATCTTTCGCTGCTAGTTCTTCTAAAGGTTCAGAAGAGGGTAGCCATGATTTTGAGCCCTCTTCCTTACATACCCCGGCTGCACCAATCAATGTTGATGATGATGATGATGTCCCGGATGACGGTAGAGGGGGAGACACTCAAGTGGGTGGTCTTGAGAGGACAAAGAAGAAGGATATGTTGGAGGATAAATTCGTGAGCTTGACAGCCTTCGACATGTTCCGGGAATTGTGGCCCTAGAGATCGCTCACACTTGAGCGACATTTCTTACTCAAGGATTTGGATATTCATAATCCAAATGTCTTTAGACATTTCAACGAGCGCAAGGGGTGGAAGTGGTTCAACCAAAGTGTCCTAGATGCAAATGAGCACTTGTCAAATAATTCTATGCAAACGTGGCTCACATCAAGAAAGGCACCAAGATAACCAAAGTGCGGAATCTGAAAATCAAGTTTGATGCTTGCTTCTTAAATAAGTATGTGGGGTTTGAAGAAGTGGAATCTATTCGGTATCTTGAGAAGCTAGCTATGGGTGATGCAGCTCACCCGTGGTTGGCTGAGATTTTGGCTGCTAGAGGACCACCACCCTCGTGGCTCACAGCAGGGGTTCCCATAGTTCGGGCCACCCTAAACTTTGAAGCCAAAGGGTGGCAGACTTTCGTGTGCAGCCGCATTGACCCGTGTTTGAATGAGAACAACCTCCCACTTCCCCGAGTAGTGCTGGTAGCCTCAATTATGGTTGGGTATCCGATCAATGTGGGTGCTATAATGTCAACCAACATCACTTTGGTTGTCCAGAAGGATGAGAGATCCTACCATTACCCGAACTTCCTCACAGAGTACTTCAATGATCAAAAGGTGGAGCCGAGGCAGTATGATACTAAGGTAAAGACCAAGAATCCTTTCTCATGGTACTACCTACAGGGTTCTAACAACCTGAAGTTCAAGGGTAAGGCAACTATCTCCGCTGGCCAGTCTGAGGAGCTAACGGTAGTAGTTACTGATTAGTTGGTGAGCCTTCCACAGATGTTATGCCCTCCACAGCAGCCGGACCTTCAACCGGGACAACAGACATGCCACCACCTTCTTCTTCCAGACCATCAGCTCTATTATCAGTGCCAACTTTATCTACTTATCCACTGAGTGCACTGCGAGTCTCCCAGACATTGGCTAGTCTCAACAACTGGATGCAGGCAGCTACTTCAAAGCTGTCTGACATATCCAGTGATGTTGCAGTACAGTCTTCTGCTTAGGCTGCATCATAAGTACCTCCGTCAGTGAAGGAAACATTGAAGAAGATTCTGGACAACCAGAAGACCATTATGGAGACTATGATGGCACATGAGGATGTCATTGAGGAGTTGGGCAAGCAGGTAAAGAAAATGCGGAAGTCTCAAGCTTCGAAGAAGTCGGTGGATAGGTTGACAACAGCAGTTACCAAGCTTGCATCTGCCGGAGATCTACCATTGGATTTACTCATGGAGATAGCACCAGCAGTTCCAACATCACAGACAGCACCAGCAGTACCCGAGGCACCAGAGACAACAGTCGGCCAGTCTGAAGAGCCGGTTGCGACTGCCCATACTGCTGAGGAGATGATATAGATGCTCAGTAACCCTGTTGTCCCTCAACTAGGTGATGATGAGATACAGCTAGAGGAGACCAAGGGTGCTGAGGATGCCATGCAGACTGAGACCATATAGGGAGTTCTCTTAACTTTCCACCCCTCCTTGTTCTTATTTTTTATAAGCATTGGGGACAATGCTCATTTTTATTCGGGGGGTGGTCTATTTTGATTGATTTGACATNCCGAGCAGTCCCGGTGGCTTCAATTATGGCTGGGTACCCGATCAATGTGGGTGCTATAATGTCAACCAACATCACTTTGGTTGTCCAGAAGGATGAGAGATCCTACCCTTACCCGAACTTCCTCACAGAGTACTTCAATGATCAAAAGGTGGAGCCGAGGCAGTATGATACTAAGGTAAAGACCAAGAATCCTTTCTCATGGTACTACCTACAGGGTTCTAACAACCTGAAGTTCAAGGGTAAGGCAACTATCTCCGCTGGCCAGTCTGAGGAGCTAACGGTAGTAGTTACTGATTAGTTGGTGAGCCTTCCACAGATGTTATGCCCTCCACAGCAGCCGGACCTTCAACCGGGACAACAGACATGCCACCACCTTCTTCTTCCAGACCATCAGCTCTATTATCAGTGCCAACTTTATCTACTTATCCACTGAGTGCACTGCGAGTCTCCCAGACATTGGCTAGTCTCAACAACTGGATGCAGGCAGCTACTTCAAAGCTGTCTGACATATCCAGTGATGTTGCAGTACAGTCTTCTGCTTAGGCTGCATCATAAGTACCTCCGTCAGTGAAGGAAACATTGAAGAAGATTCTGGACAACCAGAAGACCATTATGGAGACTATGATGGCACATGAGGATGTCATTGAGGAGTTGGGTAAGCAGGTAAAGAAAATGCGGAAGTCTCAAGCTTCGAAGAAGTCGGTGGATAGGTTGACAACAGCAGTTACCAAGCTTGCATCTGCCGGAGATCTACCATTGGATTTACTCATGGAGATAGCACCAGCAGTTCCAACATCACAGACAGCACCAGCAGTACCCGAGGCACCAGAGACAACAGTCGGCCAGTCTGAAGAGCCGGTTGCGACTGCCCATACTGCTGAGGAGATGATATAGATGCTCAGTAACCCTGTTGTCCCTCAACTAGGTGATGATGAGATACAGCTAGAGGAGACCAAGGGTGCTGAGGATGCCATGCAGACTGAGACCATATAGGGAGTTCTCTTAACTTTCCACCCCTCCTTGTTCTTATTTTTTATAAGCATTGGGGACAATGCTCATTTTTATTCGGGGGGTGGTCTATTTTGATTGATTTGACATTTGGTCTGTAATAACTCTTATACTATTTTTCTTTTATCTTTATTTTCTCTTTGGTTATGTATATATTTTTCCCTTTCCCTTGATGTTTATATTCATTTTCCCCTCGGTTTGTATATTCGTTTGCCTTACTTTCTGTATCTTAGCTTCTTTAGTTTGTCTTTCTTAGTAGTATAACTTCTTATTTATTTTAGTAACTGCTTTTTGATTTCTTAGCTTTTTCTTTTCTTACGTTTGAGTGAACAATAAACCTTTGATTTTCATAATGCCACGCTTCTTTTCAAAGGTGGATTTTGTGTGAACCGGGTGGCTCTTCCCAACGATAGATGACATGACAACCTTCTTAAGGGTTTGAGTCTATTATCTTTTATGTTTAGGCAAAAAATAGTAGTAATGAATAAAAGGTTCTCTAACATGCTTCACTTGGTACCAACACATTTACCCACGACCTTATGGTTTAAAACAAGTTATTAGCATAAGTTAACTCTAGTTGTGACCTTTTGACTCTTGTGTTGACTTAAGCAGTCATTGATTGGTTCAGTCGATCCATTTGTGATTCTCAATCTCAAATAGGGTTATTGTGGGCCCTTGACTCCGTTCTCTTTAGCAATCCAGCAGCGTGAGAGGTGAGGTGTTGAATTGCAAGTCCAAGTACCCGTGCTAATAGTCTAGAACTTGCCCCGAATATTTTTCTAGGCGAAATTCTAAGTGTAGCTTGGCTTGAGAAATGATTGTAGGCTCTCCTTGGTCCAATTCAAAATTTGAAATCTTCCATAACCTACCAATGTGATATCCCTAGTTGACTCATTTGAGCCTAAGCCTTTTTTCTTTCAATAACCATGTTACAAGCCTTTATCTGTTTCGTAATGACCCTCTTTTGGCACCCAATCTTTCTTTAGCATTTGTGAGAATCAATTGGCAAAAACATAAGTTTGGGGAAAGAGACGAGGAGTTTGAAAGTGATATACAGGTACAAAGAAGAGAAAGAAATGAAGAAAAGGGAAGGAAAAGAAAACAAAGAAATAAAAAAAATGCCAAAAAGAAAGCGAATAAAGTAAAAAGTTGAAGGGATTCAAAGAAAAGCAAGGATGAAAGGCATGGAGTAAATAGAAAAGGAAAAAAATGAATGTCATGATCAAGAAAGAGTGATGTTACGTCTGTCTAGTTCCCTTGAGGAAAAAGAAATTGACTCAAAGAGTCGACAAAGTATGAGCCAAAAAGAGAAAATGGAGTGCTTAAGGAAAGATGAACCCATTCTAGTCCATCAAGTCTTACCTTGATCTAAAAAGCCTTCATTACATCCCGAAAAAGCCCTACGTGATTTCAAGTTGAGTGAGCTTGCATTAGTGGCGATTTACATGAGGGGCAAGCGTATGGTACTTAAAGCCATACTTGTGACATTCTTTTAAGAGAAATGAGCAAACTTTTCACTATCCTTGAATTAAGTGTTGCATTCTAAAGTGAGATCTGCTAACGGAGGGTAAAGGAGGAGGAGTTTGGGGTCCACAATGACCTACATGAAAGAGCGAGCTTCCTTGATGAATAAAGTCAAATCTTGATGCTCTAGTGTCACATTAGAACTATGGTACTCAAAAAGTCAAATCATTGCATTGTTGATAATTCATTTGTGTTGTGGATAATTGTTGGTCCCAATTGATGTATGATTGATTCACCTTAGGCCAACTGAAATACCCATTTTTCTAGTGGAAGTGGGAATTGCCTTAATTGCTTGAGGACAAGCAAAAGCTTAAATTTGGGGGAGTTGATAAGTAGGGATTTTGACTGCCTATTTGCACTCTTTTACTTGCGTTTTAGCTCAAAATTGTTTAAACGTATTCCCGAAATCTAACGAAATATGCTTGCTTGCAGGAGTGTTAGAATATGATCTAAAGAAATGAAAATCAAATCAAGAAGGAGTAATATTGGAGAAGGACAAAAACAAGGCTAAAAGGGCATTGTGCGGACCGCACAATATTGAGTGCGGCCGCAGATAATGAAGAAAACCTCTGACAAGATATGACATATAAAGTGCGGACCGCACAATTATGGTGCGGCCGCAGAAGACAAAGATCAGAGAGATGGGATTTCAAGTTCAAGAAGAAATGCGGGCCTCACCATTTTTATGCAGCCGCATAATCAAGAGCGCGGCCGCACTCATTTTTATGCGGTCCGCATAAGTCTCACACAGCCAAAGCCTAAGATCAAGGAGTGTGGACCGCCCTATAATTGTGCTACCGCAGAATCAATAGTGCAGCCGCACTCATAAATGTGCAGTCCGCAATAGTTGAAGGAGTGCGGCCGCAGAACTGGAACCTGTCAAGCCAAGTCTCGTTGTGCGGACCGCACACATAATTATGCGGTCACACAACCTCTGCAGGGGCATTTTTATCAGATATTTTCAGCTTAGTATAAATAGAACTTTTTGTCATGTTTAGGGTAAATTTTGTTTTGGGAGAGCACCTAAGCCGTTTTTCTTTACTATTTTTAGTAATATTGTACTAGATTAGCTTCTAACCATTATATTTTCTTTCCCTAATCAATTGTTATGCATTTTATCTTAATATCTTCTTGTATTTCTTTATTTTGCATGAGTAGATAAATTTCTAGCTAGGGTTGTGGCCCAACCCTAGTGTGGGTACTTAATGAGTATTTGATTTAGGACTTTTTTGTGATTGAGTTAGTAATATTTAGCGTAGTTCTTGCTTGAATTTAAGAATTAATGGTTGCAAACATTGATTCATGCCTAATTGACTTAGTCTCTACTTGAGAAAGAGAGACTAAGTCTAGAAAAACTTGGCTAATAAGAAATTGATAGCCTCAATTAAAGGGTTGAATCTAGAGATAGTAAGACCTGACTTGAGCATTTATCATTTGTTTTGTGCAATATCCATTTGGACTTGAGAAAGCCAAATTGGGCAAAACCACTCAAACTAACGAGAGGTATAGAGTGGGTAATCGTGTGTGATTGCTATATTACAACCCCGGCCAATCATGCTTGTCCTAGAGTTTTCAACACATTAGGTAACCACCTATGTGGAAGTCACTACCCTAGATCTTTTATCATTTGAAAAACAACCAAAACCAAAAATATTGTCTTCTAGTTTTATAATTGCATTCAATAGTTTTAAGTAGAAGTAGAAATGACAAACAAGAATGTGAAAGTGTAATCTAAGTCATATTGTACAATTACACTAAATATATACCTAATCCCAATTTTAACTCCCTGAAGATTTGACTCCGACTTGCGTTGGGTTTTATTATTGCTTTGACCGCCTCACTACCTATATTTGTGGTGTGAGTTTGGGCGACATCAATTTTTGGCGCCGTTGCCGGGGAGTTAAATGGATTTAGCTATATATCTAGGTTTTGTGTGATTTGTCTTCTTTTCCTTCTGAGCCACTAATTTTGTTTTTAAATTGCTTATAGGTACAAGAATGGCTCTCAACAACGAGCCCATTGGTAATTTGCCATTGGGAGAGAAAGAGGACGAAGATCAAGGAGATGAGGTTCTTCCCAAACCTCAAGCAAATAGGCGAGGCCGACCGCCTAATGATAATGTTCCCGTCCCTCCCCCACATCCACCAAGAGAGGCAGCGCACCGGGTGTTACCGAACGAGGGTTATGCAAGTGCTATAGTCCCGCCCCGCATTAGGGCGGGCAACTTCCAAATCACCAATGTGATGCTTATACTACTTAAGCAATGGGGATTTTTCACCGGAGCTCCAAATCAAAATGCTTACAAGCATCTCAAGGGGTTCGTCGACATCACTTGTGCAGCAAGTTGTTCAAGATGTGAAGGTCTAGGGAGTTGGATATGTGTATCAGTATCAGCTTGCAAGTTGGAATGTACAGAAGGGCTTTCTGAAGGATAGTGCCAAGAGTCCATATTGAGAGAAGATGCTCGGGCAAGAGCGAAAAAGTTTGATTTGAAAGGAAAGACATGTTCAACAAAAGAAACATGTCTGGAAAGATAAACTTTGATAAAAGAGATATCAAGGTAAGCATAGTTGTTAGTCATAGTGGAGTATCCCATGAAGGCACAAGGCTTAGATTTGGGATCAAGTTTGGAAGAGGTGTATGGTTTTAACCATTGATGTCAAAGGCACCCCAAGACTTTAATTTTGTGATTGTTGGGTGGGGAGTTAAAAAGACATTGAAATGGTGATTGTACATTGAGTAGCGGTGTGGGCATACGATTGATAAGGTAAATGACAGTTTGGAAAGTAAGGGACCAAAATTTGAGGGGTACAGATGCATGGTGAAGCAAGGTTAGAGTTATATCGACAACATGCCAATGTTTTCTTTCGGCTATACCAACAATTTACGGAGTGTAAGGAGGACTTATTAGGTGTTGAACTCCATGATTCAACAGAAGAGACTTGAGAGCAACAAATTTGCCTCCTCCATCCGTATAGAGTGTTTTAATTGACGTATGAAACTGATTTGTTATCATGCGAGTGAAGTTTAGAAATATATCCTTAACTTCTTATTTAGGTTTCATGGGAAACAACCAAGTGTATTTGGTAAAATGATCGACAAACACCACATAGAAACAACAATTATCAAAAGAAGAGATAGGAGAAGGACCTCAAACATCAAAGTAAACAACATCAAATGGTTTCGTACTAGAAATAGTGTTTGCACAAAGGGTAGTCAGTAACTTTTATTACATAGACATGAATTGCAAAAGGTGAAAGACTCATTATTCACTACCGGAAGCTTAAAGGATGAAACACAAGCTTTATTGATGCGAGGTTGTGGGTGACCAAGTTGAGTATGCCAAAGATGGAGCAATGGTGATACTTGTGTGGTGAAATGAACTTTTGGGAAACTAGATGATGAACAACTTGTTGTTGATGGCTATTTGTAGAGATATCCATTACTCCGACCTTGCTGAAGACATGCTCCCATGTTCAACTCCTTCATAAGAAAAGAATAAGGAAAAAATTCAATAGAGGTTAGATTTGGACGACAAAATTTCGCAACAAAAATTAATCTTTTCTTTGTCACGACCCAAACCGATGGGCCCTAACGAGTGCCCGAGTTCTACCTGTCGAACACCCCTAAGCATATATGGGCTTTGTCATACCCATATATGTATACAAAAGTATCATACCAAAACCCAATAGCAACTCCAGATCAAATGGATCACACCATCTCTAACTGAGCAAGGATCCTAAGAAGGTGGGCCGGCAGCCTGTCTATCTGCACCTGCGGGCATGAAACGCAGACCCCCAGGTAATAGGAGCATCAGTAAGAATAATGTACCGAGTATGTAAAGCATAAAAATCAGTATATAAAAGACATAAAGAAACATGGAGTAAAGGACTCAATCTGTAAGTCTAAATAGCTCTGTGAATCATGAAGCATTTATAATATCATGCATATGCATATAAATTTCATATCATGCATAGGTATATGCATGCATAACATCATTAAACCTCTGAGGGCAACCCATCATATCATCTTGGCCTCAGTAGGTGAAATCATCAATGTATGCCAGTTGATCAGGCGGTGGTGCATATATAACGCCATAACCTTTTCCCATACCCCATATACATATACTATACGAGTATATAATGACATATAGTCATGGATCAATATAAATGTATAAAGCAATGCAATACATAATGAAGTAAGTCAATAAGATCTCTCGGAATGTCATGAGACTCATGAACAGACGATATGATAGTAAGACATATGGGGAATCAAGAACATAGGCAATCCTAGTACTTCTAAGAATAGAATCATTTGTGAAAGTTGCGTGTTTGCTCGTTTCGTTGTATCATATGGATCATGCCAAAAGGAAAGAAAGAACAGCCTTAACATACCTCAAGTCGTCAATGCAACTCAACAACAAACTTATGACAACTAGCGCGTCAACCCTATAACAAAGAAACACATGTACAACTTAGATGACGCTAGTATATCACGTATCTCAAACGACAACTCGATTCTAAAATAAAACGGACAGCATTTCCCCTAATTTTACTGCTCCCCCAAGCCTACTATATGCGATACAACAACACAATATAACTAGCAACTCAAAAACAACCTAACTACAATTCGGGACCTTTAATACAACAAAAAACCCAAAAATACCATAATACACCCGATCAATAAGTTATCAGTTAGTAGCGACCAGCCCACTACCATACCACATGTAGTGTTTATCTACACCCTTTATCCTTCAAAATTCCATAAATTATCAGCACAATAGGCCAACACGAGTGGACTACAAAACAGTCCACTAAAAGTGAAATAAATCAAACTCACGGTTTCCAATCACCGTCCCGTGAGTTCTAACTATTAGGAAATGAATTTATCAACCTTCCTTGATATTTAAAAGCTTAAATACATAAAGTAGGAATTTTCTTAAATATGAAGTACCTTCCAAAACTCAAAGTACAAAGAAAAAGAGAGGCGATATAGCGATACTTACGTCGTAGGGATCGTTCTAATGTTATCGCTTCTTGATTTCGTACTCGGAATGTTAATCTTCTTTGAAACCCTTGTAGAGAGCTTAAGGGTAAGTTTATGGTCATATTTTTGTCGTGGTCTATGAAACATGAATAAATATATGACATAAGGGATATATATATCCACTTTTGAAGAGTCAAGGAGGTGCTAGCTTGGCACCTTAGCATTGGCCCTTCTTCCGACGCTTATATCTTTTTATCTGGATGTCTTATTAATGAAATATTAAGAGCATTGAAAACTAAATTCCAAGACCTTAAATTTGGTATATAATATTTCCCAAGAAGACCTCATATAGCATACGAAATGTATTGCTCAAAAAGCTTCGTTACACGGCAAATCCTTAGTCAGTATTTCCACAACTTAAATCCGATTTTTTCCAAACTTTATATTTTATATCCAATCATATATAGTCATATTATGACTTTAAACTCATTTAAATAATAATTAAAAAGTATCATATTCATTATACGTCACCTTGGGACGCACAGGGTGTAACAATCTTCCTCCCTTAGAAATATCCATCCTCGAATGTTTAACTGCCAGAGATTTATAGAAATTTTGACAGAGTCTCCTCTATAATGGTACTACAACCAACGTGTCAAGCATCAAACCCAACAATACAAAGCCACATAGGGCCACAATCATCAATAACACCAATGGCCTCACACGACCAATGGCAGTAACTAACATAAGAATCCAATATCATATACGTACCTAAAGGCTGTGATGTCTCAGCCTGATCCTCCTCCGGAAGCGGAAACAAGTGAGGATACCTAGTCTTCATGTCTTATTTAGCTTCCCAAGTCATCTCCTCCACATTCTTGTTTCTCCAAAGTACTTTAACCGAAGCTACATCCATAGTTCTCAATCTCCTAACTTGTCTATCTAGTATAGCAATGGGAGCTTCCTCATATGATAGTTGCTCTGTGACATGAACATCGTCAACAAGAACGACTCTAGAAGGATCTCCAATACACTTACGGAGCATAGACACATGAAATACTGGATGTACGGACTCCAAGTTGGAAGGCAAGTCTAACTCATATGCTACTTGGCCTACTCTGCGTATAATCTTATAAGGTCCAATGTACCGAGGGCTAAGCTTTCCTTTCTTATTGAATCTCATAACGCCTTTCATCGGTGATACCTTTAGAATACCCAGTCATCTACCTGAAACTCCAAGTCTCGTCATCGATTATCTACATAGGACTTCTAACGACTCTGAGCTACTAATAGATTTTCCTGTATAAGCTTAGTCTTCTCAACTGCCTGTTGTACCAACTCTGGTCCTACTAACTTTATTTCCCCAACCTCGAACCATCTGATAGGCGACCTACACTTCCGTCCATAAAGAGCTTCGTATGGAGCCATATGAATGCTGGAATGATAGTTATTATTATATGTGAACTCAATACGTGGAAGATGATCATCCCAACTACCCCTGAAATCTATCACACAAGACCGTAGCATATCCTCCAATGTCTGAATAGTACGCTCAGTCTGACCGTCTGTCTAGGGATGAAATATTGTACTAAGACTTACCTGAATCCCCAATCCTTTTTGGAAGGACCTCCAGAAATTAGTTGTAAACTCAGCACCTATATCTGGTATAATAGATATATGGACACCATGAAGTCGTACCATCTCCTTAATGTAAAGCCTTGCATAATCCTCTGCTGAATACGTAGTCCTGACAGGTCGAAAATGGGCTGATTTTGTAAGTTTATCAATAATCACCCATATAGAATCAAACTTTTGTTGGGTACGAGGTAAGCCTATAATGAAATCCATATTAATTACTTCCCATTTCCAAGTCGGAATCTCTATAGCCTTCAATAATCCACCAGGTTTCTAATGCTCAATCTTAACATGCTGACAATTAGGGCACTGAGCAACAGCCACTCTTATATCCTTATTCATTTTGTCCCACCATTATATTTCCTTGATATTATTATACATCTTTGTTGCTCCTAGATGACTAGAATAATGAGAATAGTGAGTTTCTCCCATAACCTGCTGACGCAGCCCTGCCACATTAGGAACACATAATCGACCTCGATATCTGAGGACTCCATCTCCTGTAATCTCAAATGGCGTCTTCTCCTTTTGAGGGGATGTATCTCTATAATGAGCTAGTACAGGATCCTCATACTAGCGTTCCTTCACTTCAGTTACTAAAGAGGATGTTGCCGTGTCCTGAATAGTAACTCTGGTATCACCTGAATCTAGTAATCGAACTCCAAGATTAGCTAGCTGATGAATCTCACGGGCTATATCAGTCTTCTATGGATGTATATATGATAGTTTACCCATAGATCTACGGTTGAGGGCATCGGCTACTATATTCGCCTTTCCTGGATAGTATAAAATATCAACATCATAATCTTTCAATAGCTCCAACCATCACCTCTGACGTAAATTCAATTCCTTTTGCTTGAAGACATACTGAAGGCTCTTATGATCTGTATAGATATCAACATGAATGCCATACAAATAGTACCTCCACATCTTTAGTGTATGAATCACCGCGGCTAACTCTAAATCGTGGGTCGGGTAATTCTTCTCATGCTTTCTCAGTTGTCTAGAAGCATAAGCTACAACCTTACTATGTTGCATCAGTACACAACTCAATCCAATGCCCGAAGCATCATAATAGATATCATAACTATCAAAACTCCGCTCACAAGCATCGGTCCACTGAAACTTAGTTGCCTTCTGAGTCAACTTTGTCAATGGTGCTGAAAGAAAAGAAAGGTCCTCTACAAATCTCCTGTAATAACCTCCCAAACCCAGGAAGCTACGAACCTCCGTCGGTGTCGTGGGTCTAGGCCAAGTCTTCACTGCCTCAATCTTCTGTGTATCAACCCAGAAACCCTCACCTGAAATAATATATCCAAGGAAAGCTACAAAATTCAACCAGAATTCATATTTAGAGAATTTTGCATACAACTTCCTTTCTTGTAGAACTCTGAGCACAATACGCAAATGATTTGCATGCTCAGCCTATGAACGGGAGTAAACCAAAATATTATCTATAAATACAATCACGAAAGATCTAGAAAGAGTCTAAAAACACGGTTCATCAAGTCCATGAATACTACTGGGGCATTGGTCAAACCGAATGACATAACACGAAATTAAAAGTGCCCGTATTTGGTCCTGAATGATGTCTTCGGAATATCTTTCTCTTCAACCCTTACCTGATGGTACCCAAACCTCAAGTCTATATTCGAGAAACACTTGGCACCCAGCAACTGATCAATTAAATCATCAATCCTCTGGAGCGGGTACTTATTCTTGATCGTCGGCTTATTCAACTGCATGTAATCAATACACATCCGCAAGGAACCATCTTTATTTCTCACAAATAACACAGGTGCTCCCCCACGGTGATGTACTAGGTCTGATAAAGCCTTTTTCAAGAAACTCCCTCAGTTGTTATTTCAACTCTCTCAGCTCTGCAGGTGACATTCTATAAGGAGGAATAGATATCGGTTGAATATCTGGTAATATGTCAATATCAAACTGAATCTCCCGCTCTAACGGAAGGCCTGGAATCTCATCGGGAAAAATATTGGGAAACTCATTAACCACTGGGATAGACTGAAGGTTCGGTGACTCTGCTTTCACTTCTTGTACCCGAACTAAGTGATAAATATGGCCCTTTCTTATCATCTTCCTTGTCTTGAGATAGGAAATAAACGTACCTCTCGGCAATGCAGTATTACCTTTCCACTCCAAAACTGGCTCCCCTAGAAACTGGAACCGAACCATCTTTGATCTACAATCAACGTTAGCGTAACAAGAAGCCAACCAATCGATATCCATTATAACATCAAATTCTACCATATCTTACTCAATCAGGTCTGCTACTGTAGAACGAATATGAACTACTACTATATAATCTCTATATACCCATCTAGCTATCACTGGATCCCCAACAGGTGTAGACACGTCAAAAGGTACAATCAACTCAGGTTCTGTCCTAAATTTACTAGCAACCAACGGAGTGACGTACTGTAAGTTTGAACCTGGATCAATCAATGCATATACATCATATGAGGAGACTGATAATATACCTGTAATAACATCAGGTGATGACTCCTGATCCTGTCGACCTGGTAATATATAAATACGGTTTTGAGGATCGCTCGAGCTAGATGCTCCACTTTTGCCTCTACCACGATCGGGTGGTGCTTGTAAACCTTGCCCGGGTGGGCATATTGATGATGATAAACCAGCTACAAATCATGTTGGCTGAACTATACATGCACCACCTCTCACGGACAATCTCTCATAACGTGGCCTGGATAACCATACGTATAACAAACACCCAACCCCACAAGGCGTGCTTCTTACCATACTAAGCGCATTGTGGCAAGGGCTGCCACATCTAACTTGACTCACCCCTATACCGAGAACTAGAGGCCCAGGAACTCTAACCAGGCCCTAAATATGTGGAACAATCAAATCTACTACCGACAAACTGAGGGGTGCACTAGCCGACTGGGCTGGATACCTCAGGTATTGCTGTCTCTGACCACCTCGAAACTCACTGGAAGGACCTGAAGATCTCACTCTCTTACTATAGCCCCTATCATGCTAATGATCGGCCCTCTGCTTCTGCTTACGCTCATCTACACCCTAAGTGTATGCTTGAATACGAGAAATATCAATGCCTGGCTGAAGTGAGACCGACATACAATCATTAAGCAGGTGCGGCTCGAAGACCATCATGAACTGGTGAACCCGATCCTCTATCTTAGCTACAATAGTGGGAGCATACCTAGCCAAAGAATCAAACTGAAGGTTGTACTCCCGTACACCCATATTAACCTGTCGAAGGGTCAAGAACCTATTAACTCTGGCCCGTCTAAGCTCTGGTGGCAAATAATGACAAAGCAAAGCCTTTGTAAACTCCTTCCATACTGCTGGAAAGGCATCCTCACCTCTAGACAACTCCCAAGACTTGTACCAATTAACTACAACATCCCGAAGTCTATAGGAAGCTAGCTCCACTAAATTAGTCGCAGTGGCCTTCATTACCCTCAAAGTCCTCTGCATCCTATCTATAAATACCTAAGGGTTCTCGTTTGGATCTGCTCCAGTGAATACTGGAGGGTCCAAATTAATGAAATCACGAACCCTTGCACTGATGGACCTATCCGTATGACCAATACCTACCTCATGGTGCGGAGCCTGTGCGGTCATTAATCGAGTCAATAGCTTAATAGCATCTCTCATCTCCTGACCAGGTGTATCTGGATGAGGAGTTGGGGCTACTGGGGCAGGCGCTAGAACTAATGCCTCTTAGATCTCCTCTAGAGAAAGCAGGGTATGTGAAGTCTGATATGTAGTCTCACTATGCGACTCTCCCCGAGCCCTGGTAACTCGTGGCGCTCGACTTGTAGTCGCATCAGCTATGGACTTGCCCTTTTAGGCGGCTATAACCTTCTTGGCAATCGCTAAGAACATAACATATTATTAGGAAACTGAATCCTTATATCGTACGATCTAAGATAAGAAGGGAGGATAATATCCTATATGTCCTGCAGCCTCATGTTTATAAGTGTGGTGCACAACACACTCATAAAAAAGACTCTACTAGACACGGTATGTATAAAATCCTAGGATGGAACTGCTCTGATACCACTTTTGTCACGACTCAAACCGATAAGCCGTGACGAGTGCCCGAGTTCTACCTGTCGAACACCCCTAAGCATACGTCTAAGATATAAACATGAAATAAGTGTAGGTCATGCATAACGTCTGGCAATAAACTACCGATTCATCTGAATAACATACACAGGAAAACATGCCCAAAACACATATATACATATATATATGGAATACGGTAGGGCGAGCCAACAAGGTCACATACTATCTAACTATATATGATTGTCTACAGACCTCTAATAGAGTGTACAACTGTATAAAGGATGGGACTGGGCCCCGTTATACCCATATATGTATACAAAAGTATCGTACCAAAACCCAACAGTAGCTCCGGACCAAATGGATCACACCAACTCTTATTGAGCAAGGATCCTAAGAAGGGGGACCGTCAGCCTATCTACCTGTACCTGCGGGCATGAAACGCAGGCCCCCAGGCAATAGGGGCATCAGTACAAATAATGTACCGAGTATGTAAGGCATAAAAATCAGTATATAAAAGACATGAAAGAAACATAAAGGACTAAACCTGTAAGTCTGAATAGCTCTGTGAATCATGAAATATTTATAATGTCATGCATATGCACATAAATGTCATATCATGCATAGGTATATGCATACATAACATCATCAAGCCTCTAAGGGCAGCCCATCATATCATCTCGGCCTCAGTGGGTGAAATCATAAATGTATGCCAGCTGATCAGGTGGTGGTGCGTATATAACGTCATAACCTTTTCCCATACCCCATATACATATACTATACGCGTATATAACACAATATGATCATGGATCAATATACATGTATAAACCAATGCAATGCATAATGAAGTAAGTCAATAAAATCTCTCGGAATGTCATGAGACTCATGAACAGACAATATGATAGTAGGATATATGGGGAATTAAGAACAGAGGAAACCCTAGTACTTCTAAGAATATAATCATTTGTGAAATTTGCGTGCTTGCTCGTTTCGTTGTATCATATGGATCATGCCAAAAGGAAAGAAAGAATAGCCTTAAAATACCTCAAGTAATCAATGCAACTCAACAACAAGCTTATGATAACTAGCGCGCCAACCCTATAACAAGAAATACATGTACAACTTAGATGGCGCTAGTATATCACGTATCTCAAATAATAACTCGACTCTAAAATAAAACGGGCAGCATATCCCCTGATTTTACTGCTCCCTCAAGCCTACTATAGGCTAGATAACAACACAATACAACCAGAAACTCAAAAACAACCTAACTACAATTCGGGGCCTTTAATACAACCAAAATCCCAAATATACCATAACACACCCAATCAACAAGTTATCAATTAGCCTGAAATTACAACGACGAGCGACCAGAGCACTACTCTACCACATGTAGCATTTATCCACACTTTCTATCCTTCCAAAATCCATAAATCAGCAGCACAATAGGCCAACACGAGTGGACTACAAAACAGTCCTCTAAAAGTGAAATAAATCGTACTCACGGCTTCCGATCACCGTCCCGTGAGTTCTAACTATTAGGAAACGAATTTATCAACCTTCCTTGATATTTAAAAGCTTAAATACAGAAAGTAGGAATTTTCTTAAATATTAAGTACCTTCAAAAACTCAAACTACAAAGAAAAGGAGAGGTGATATAGCGATACTTACGTCGTAGGGATCGTTCTATTGTTATCGCTTCTTGATTGCGTACCCGGGATGTTAATCTTCTTTGAAACCCTTGTAGAGAGATTAAGGGTAAGTTTTTGGTCTTATTTTATTTGTGGTCTGTCGAAAAATGTAGAAAGAGATGACATAAGGGATATATATATATATATATATATATATATATATATATATATATATATATTCACTTTTGAAAAGTCAAAGAGGTGCTAGCTTGGCAGCCTAGCGATGGCCCTTCTTCCAACACTTATATCTTTTTTCGGATATTGTATGAATGAACGGTTAAAAGTATTTGAAACTACATTCAAAGACCTTCAATTTGGTATATAATATGTCCCAATAAGACCTCATATAGCACACGAAATGTATTGCTCAAAACGCTTCGTTACAAAGCAAATCCTTAGTCAGGTTTTTCGCAACTTAAATTCGATTTTTTCCAAACTTAATATTTTATATCCAAACATCATATATATAGTTATATTATGACTTTAAACTCATTTAAATCATGACTAAAAGTCTCATATTCATTATGCGTCACCTTGGGACGTACAGGGTGTAACATTCTTAATGTAAGGAGAGCACAAAATATTGTGCAATTTAAAAGAATTGGGAGGTGAGTAGAGAGTAGTATGGTCTATGTGTGTGATAGGAATAGTTTTACCATCTCTAACAATGATTTCATCCATGACTGGGAATTCAGTAGAGGCCTGTAGAGATTGAGCATTGTTGGTAATGTGATAAGAAGCTCCAAAATCAACTATCCAGTTGTTGGAAGGGCTGGAAGCTTAAGCCATACGATTGGCAAAGTTGACTTGAGCTTCAATTGCATTATGAGATC
The DNA here is from genome assembly GCA_000715115.1 of Nicotiana otophora. Lineage (NCBI taxonomy): Eukaryota > Viridiplantae > Streptophyta > Magnoliopsida > Solanales > Solanaceae > Nicotiana > Nicotiana otophora. The sequence continues at coordinate 139,570 of AWOL01S0011284.1, read as the reverse complement.
TTGAGCGATAGACTTTGGCTATATGACCATATTTATCACATAACTGACATTGGATACGTTGATGGTTGTTGTGATTAGTGTAAGGGGGATTGAAAGATGTAGGATATTGAGATGTGTTGTTACGATGGGGGTTGGGGTTGGCTTGTGATGTGTTCCTGCAATTGAAAGTAGTAGGGTTTTTGTTCTTGAAATTAGAGTTGTGGGACTTTTGGTGAAATTGTGCAGTGATGAATGGTGCGCCGCTCTTTGGTTCTGAACGTTTTATGAACATTTTATGTGCCAGCAATTTGTTGTAAATTTCTTCAAAGGAAATAGAATTATCTCTAGCCCTAATAGAAGCAGAGAGTTCCTTGTAGTCAAAACCTAGACCGCTTAGAACTTTGATGAAAATTTCTTCATCCGACAATGGGGAACTACTAGAGGCGATATCATCCATGATTGATTTGATTTCTTTAATGTATTCACCAACTGAACGTGAGTCCTTTTTTAGGTTGGCAAGAATATCAAGAAGGCTGAATATGCTTGAATGAGATTTATTGGCATAGGTGGTTTGAAGTATATTCCAGGCATGTGCCAGTGGATGCGTGAGCTATCAGAGGTGCTATTGTGGGATCAAGTGATGCCATGATGGCATTGCGAACCAGACTGTCTTGCCATAGCCAAAGGCGGAAGGCGTTGTTGGGAACTTCTTTGTTATATTCATCTACAATATGAGTGGGTGGAGGAGTGAATGAACCATCAACAAAGCCAAGAAGATCATAGCCAAAAAGAAGTGTGGTGACTTGGGATTTCCAAGGAGTAGTTCGAACTCCCTAATAGTTTCAAGGAGAGTTGTTTGGCAGGATTGAAAAAGATGTGAGAGGGTTGAACAATGCTTCTCTGGTTGACTGGAACGATGAGTTAGGAAGAGGTTGATGACAAAGATACTGGTATTTTGTCACCCATTCTAGGAAAAAAAGGAGGACAACTCGTGTGAGTTTATTTTAGGCTCTTGATACCATATAAGAGTTGATAAGAACTGTAAAAGGCTTGTCTATATTGATTAGAGTAGAGAAGTTTATAAACAAGTACTAGAGGAGAAGGGAGAGAGGAGACAGAGTTCTATGTACATAAGACTCTTATGAAGAAAAGAAAGAATCTCATAAGATACAACTTAAACTAGGACTTCTAGATAGACTTGGAGTATCTATCCTTATCATTAACAAGTATTAATCGCATCCATGATTCTTTTTAGAGACAAGCTAAGGCTTATAACATTATGCATCCGAAAGCTAAAACATACGTAGCATAATACCATACTGCATATATAAAACGTGTATGTACTTTGAAGACTGAAGTATCATATCAAATCCTTCTTTTTGAGAAGGGAGTCTCATGATCAAAAAGAGTCATGATTTCGACGTGGCTGCCACATAATCAAAATGGTCAGTCTTGAGATTCTGTTGATGTGGCATGCCACATCATTACAGTATGAATGTTCAAGTCGCATTAATTCCACTTCAGCATTACCGTCAATGTTCTTTTCACATAGCACATCGGCACACTATTCAACGCAATCTGTGACACCTTTTTTCTCCATCTTACTTTTTAGTATTGAATATTTGCGATAATATCCTACATATTACGACAATTATATTCACCGCGATGTTTATACGATTGGACGATATGTATTTTCACCTTTGTCTGTGACCTTTCTTGCTGTGGACTGTGGTGTGTTAGAGAAAAAGGAGAGGAAGACGTAACTCTATATTCCATGTGATGATTAAGATGGCTTTGCAATTACACACCTTATTTTGCATTTATGATTTTTCTTGATTTGTTATAGATTGACTTAGACAACTGCAGGATTTGACTCCGTCTGATCTCTCGCTCTTGCTATATTTAATTTGCCTTGTCACAAATATAAAGAAATGAATAAAATAGAATATTTTTATGACAGTCGAATGTGTCTATATCACGGAGTTCTTCCTAGAATTGAGTAGACGCAAATGATCGAACAGTTGAAGGAAAGCCAAGAGCTAATTAAATAGCAGCTTAAGAGAAAAGCACTTCCACGTGAATTGCTTGTTGCAATGGCTTTATCGTGGAAACCGCGTAAATTCGTCTTTTTCTCTGAATTTTAATAGAGGAGTAATCCTTTCAACTTTATGGGTGTCCATTCCAACTTGCAAATTGCCGACCCATCTTGATTTGATCACCTATTTTATAATCTAGCTTCTCTCCGCATCTATTTTGGAACTTCGACCAATCTAAATTCGTATTGCATAAGGAACATTAAAGTAAGGGAAAAGCGTTCGCTACCATGGGTTTTGTATACGGTTAAAATCGGGCCCACCCGATTTTACTATTTTACCGAGACTGGGAGATTGCATCGAAGGATGGCCTCATAACGGAATAGACTAAATCACGAGGATTAGGTACCAAGTTCAGAACCGAGGTACCTGTCGAGATCGAGGCTAGTAGCGATCGAAGCCAAACGAGACAAACATCGAGCAAGATCGAAGATAGCACAATAACAGAAAGGCGAGATATCCATGATCGGTCGAGGATCACTGCGTAAACCTCGGTGACTGGTCGAGGATCATGGCGTAAATCTTGGAACTGATCAAATCAGAAACGGTTAATAAGCTAATCATGGGATTTCCTTCGGTAATTAGAGTTATACCATAAGTAGAACTCATCTACTATATAAAGGGGAGTATTAACCATTTGTAAGATACATTGTTCTCGCATAAAAAAGCCAATATAACTCTCTCTCTCTTTAGCTTATACTCTCTTGTCCATCAGCTTGCTTTATTCTTAACTGTTTTGGTATCAATCAATTCGAGGGCATCCTAGCTCGAGGGTCGAATTTCGTTTCAACACTGGTTCGCTTTACTTTATAGTTTATTTCTGTCGTTAATCTTCATATTTATCTATTGGTATTAAGTAAAATTACATACCCTTAGAACCTCATTATAAGTTTAATTATTATCCAATTTTAAGGGTAAACAGTTTGGCGCCCACCGTGGGGCCTAGGATAATAGTGATTGCTTAATACTGATTCCGATAACACACTATTTTACACACGTTCTCGTAAGAAACTTTGTTTTTACGACAAACATATCAAGCTCACAAGCAACGCCTACAAATGGAGACAACAGCCTCGGATTTCATAGGGAAAATGACAATATAGCCACCTCAGGAATCGAGGTGCCTCAGGCCGACCTCGAGGGAGCACCAATTGCAAATCCCATCGATGTCAGTTCACGTGTCGCCCTAAATGCAAATTTGGGCGTTGAGCCCGAAGGTAGTATACGCAGAGAAGTTCGATCAGGTGGTCGAGGTACGCAGGACGGAGAAGATTGTGGAGTTAGCCTCCAATTGATATTCGAAATATTACAGGCTCAATAGGACGCTATAGCACAACTATAAAATCAACACCGAACACCGAGTAGGATCGAACCAGAAGTCGTTCAAAGGACCGAGCATGTGCAGGAAAGGTCGAATGCCAACGAATCAGGGACTGACCCCGCCATTATGAAAATGTTTGAGGAGCTCACTAAACGGATTGAATCGGGAGAAAAAAAAATCGAGGAAAATGACAAGAAAGTAGAGACATACAACTCCCGGGTTGACCAAATACTGGAGGCACCGACGATTCTAAAGGATATGGATTCAAAGAAATTTGTACATAAGCCTTTCCCTCTAAGTGCGGCACCGAAACCCATTCCCAAAAAATTTTGAATGACATAAATTCCGAAGTACAAAGGGACCACCAGCCCTAATGAGCATGTCACTTCTTATACATGCGCAATAAAAGGGAATAACTTGGAAGACGATGAGATTGAATCTGTTTTAGTGAAGAAATTTGGAGAAACCTTGTCGAAAGGAGCAATGATATGGTACCACAATTTGCCGCCTAGTTCCATCGATTCCTTCGCCATACATGCAGACTCCTTCATAAAGGCACATGCCGGAGCGATAAAGGTTGCAACTAGGAAGTCGGACCTCTTCAAGGTGAAACAAAAAGACAACGAAATGTTGAGGGAATTTGTATCTCGGTTCCAGAAGGAACGCATGGAACTACCACCGGTCACAGATGATTGGGATGTTCAAGCCTTTACTCAGGGTTTGAATGAACGCAATTCGGTGGAATCACGACAGCTAAAATAGAATTTAATTGAATATCCAGCGGTAACCTAGGCCGATGTACATAATCGATACCAGTCAAAGATCAGGGTCGAGGATGATCAATTGGGGACCCCTTCCGTTACCGTTTATCCAAACAGACCCGTCGGTAGAACTCAAATTGATATCGACAGAGAACCCCAGTCGAATAGAGATCGGTATTAACCATACAACGCAGATCGTAGAAACAGCGGCCCAGGACGCAATCCCATCATAAATAATCGAAGGAACGATCGAGGACAGTGCTCTCGAGGGCTCATGAGCAAAAGTGGCTTCGCTAAATATGTCGATCCCACATAAGAACCACGATTATCAGAATACAACTTCACCATCGACGCATCAGGTATTGTGTCATCCATTGGGAGAATCAAAGATACTAGATGGCGCAGACCCCTACAAACCGATCCATCACAAAGAAACCCCAATCAAATATGCAAATACCATAGTACACACGGTCATAAAACCGAAGACTGCAGACAACTAAGAGAGGAGGTGGCCCGTCTATTCAAAGAGGGTCACCTTCGGGAATTCTTGAGCGACCGAGCTAAGAACCAATTCAGAGACAAGGATGCAAACAGGAAACACGAGCAGGAAGAACCACATCACGTGATTCACATGATCGTTGGCGGGGTCGATATTACACAAGGTCCTGTGTTCAAACGCACTAAAGTATCATTCACCAGGGAAAAACGAACTCGAGACTATATTCCAGAAGGCACTTTATCATTCAATGATGAGGAAGCAGAAGGGATCTCACAACCCTACAATGATGCTTTGGTAATCTCTATCCTTATGAATAAAATTCAGGTTAAATGTGTTTTAATTAATCTAGGAAGCTCGGCCAATATTATTCGATCGAGGGTCGTGGAGCAGCTCGGCCTACAAGATCAGATCGTACCCACAACACGGATTCTCAATGGCATCAACATGGCGAGTGAAACAACTAAAGGTGAAATCACCCTACCAGTAAATGTAGCAAGAACAATTCAAGAAACAAAGTTCCATGTGATCGAGGGCCATATGAGATACAACGCACTACTCTAAAGACCCTGGATTCATAACATGAGGGCGGTCCCCTCAACCCTTCACCAAATGCTAAAGTTCCTAACACCGGATGGAGTACAAATGGTGTATGGGGAACAACATGCTGCAAAAGAGATGTTCGCAATCGACGAAGTAATACCGGTATCGATGCTTTCGTCAACAAAGGGATCAGAGTCCAAAGGAAAACAAGAAGCTAAATAACCACAGCCACCAGCCTCGACTCAGTCGGAGAAGCAAGGAACAGACGAGGACGATGACTATTGGATCCCTCGATCCTTCATAATCCCCGAGGATTCTGACGCCACCAAATCGACTGTCGAGGAACTGGATCAAGTCATATTGATCGAGCATCTACCCGATCGAAAGGTATACCTGGGTACGGGGCCCCAACCTCAGGGAAAAACTCATTAGATTTTTAATCGATAATATGGATTGTTTTGCTTGGTCCCACCTAGATATGACAGGGATCCAGCTGGAGATCACTACACATCGACTGAGCTTGGACCCAAAGTTCTGCCCGGTAAAACAAAAGAGAAGGCCTCAGTCCGAGGTAAAACATGCATTCATCAAGGACGAGGTAACCAAACTTCTTAAAATAGGATCCATTCGGGAGGTAAAATATCCCGAATGGTTAGCAAACGTAGTTGTAGTCCCTAAAAGGGGAAATAAACTTAGAATGTGTGTAGACTATAAAGATTTAAATAAAGCGTGTCCTAAAGACTCTTTTCCTCTGCCGAATATCGATCGCATGATCGATGCCACAGCCGGCCACGAGATCCTTAGTTTTCTCGATGCCTACTCTGGGTACAATTAAATACAAATGAACCCGAAGGATTAGAAAAAGACTTCGTTCATCACTAGGTACGGTACCTATTGGTATAATGTAATGCTTTTTGGACTAAAAAATGTTGGTGCCACTTATCAACGCTTAGTAAATCGAATGTTCGAAGAACAAAATAGGTAAATCAATGGAGGTTTATATTGACGATATGCTAGTTAAGTCCCTGGGAGCAGAGTACCATTTGACACATTTGCAGGAGACCTTCGATAAACTAAGGAAATACAACATGAAGCTCAACCCAGAGAAATATGCATTCGGGGTAGCTCGGGCAAGTTCCTCGGCTTTATGGTATCAAATCAGGGAATCAAAATCAACCCCGATAAGATCAAGGCAATCGAATACATCACGGTCGTGGACAATGTTAAGTCCGTACAAAGATTAACAGGGTGCATAGCCGCCCTAGGACGATTCATCTCGAGGTCTTCAGATAGAAATCATAGGTTCTTCTCACTGCTCAAAAAGAAGAACAGTTTTGCATGGACCCCGGAATGCCAACAAGCATTGGAAGAATTAAAGCGGTACCTCTCGAACCCTCCACTTCTTCATACCCCGAAAGCGGATGAGCGACTCTACTTGTACTTAGTAGTCTCAGAAATCGCGGTAAGTGGGGTCCTAGTTAGAGAAGTGCAAGGTACGCAATTTCTTGTTTACTATGTTAATCGATCTTTAGGTGAGGCTGAGACTCGGTACCCACACTTAGAAAAATTAGCGCTTGCCCTAATAAGCGCCTCTAGGAAATTAAAACCATATTTTCAGTGTCACCCGATCTGCGTGGTGACTACTTATCCTCTTCGCAATATTTTGCATAAGCCCGAACTTTTGGGCCGATTGGCCAAATGGGTCGTCGAGATCAGTGGGTATGATATCGAGTATTGACCCCGAATAGCCATCAAGTCTCAAATCTTTGCGAACTTCCTGGCCGACTTTACACCAGCCCTCGTGCCCAAGGTTGAAAAGGAACTATTAATAAAGTCTGGTACATCATCTAGGGTGTGGACCCTCTTCACACAGGTAATACAATTAGACAAGCTATCAAAACTGCCAAGTTAACTAACAATGAGGCCGAGTATGAAGCCATGATTGCAGGCCTCAAGCTAGCTAAAGGTTTGGGAGCAGAAGTCATCAAGGTCAAATGTGACTCCTTGCTTGTGGTAAACCAAGTCAACAGAACCTTCGAGGTTCGAGAAGATAGAATTCAGAGATACTTGGACAAACTATAGGTGACTCTACATCGGTTTAAGGAATGGACCCTATAGCATGTGCCTCGAGAAGAAAACAACGAGACCAATACTCTAGCAAATTTGGGGTCATCAGTTGAAGACAACGAGATTAGCTCGGGGACTGTCGTATAACTTTCAAGGTCAGTAATCGAAAAAGGCCACGTCGAAATCAACTCCACAAGTCTGACCTGGGATTGGAGGAACAAATATATCGAATACCTAAAGAACAGGAAGCTTCCATCAGATCCTAGGGAATCGAGGACTCTACGTACGAATGCCGCACGATTCACATTGGCCGAAGACGGAACACTGTATAGAAGGATGTTCTATGGACCATTGGCAATATGTTTGGGACCATGAGATACCGACTACGTTCGACGAGAAATCCACGAGGGAACCTGTGGAAATCATTCTGGTGCCAAATTTTTGGTTCATAAAGTCATCAGAGCAGGATACTATTGGGCCGATATGGAAAAGGATACAAAAGAGTTTGTTCGAAAGTACGACAAATGTCAAAGGTATGCGCCGATGATTCACCAACTCGGAGAGCAACTCCACTCAGTCTTATCCCCATGGTCATTCATGAAATGGGGAATAGATATCGTCGGCCCTTTACTATCGGCCCCAGGTAAAGCTAAATTAATTTTGTTTATGACTGACTATTTCTCTAAGTGGGTTGAAGCACAGGCTCTCGAGAAAATTAGAGAGAAAGAAGTCATAGATTTCATCTAGGACCACATTATATGCTGATTCGGGATGCCTACCGAGATTGTATGCGACAATGGAAAGCAATTTGTCGGCAGCAAAGTGACAAAGTTTCTCGAAGATCACAAAATAAAAAGGATCATGTCGACGCCATATCATCCTAGTGGGAACAGACAGGTCGAATCGACAAACAAGACCATCATTCAAAATCTAAAGAAAATATTGAACGACGCTAAGGGAAAATGGAGAGAAATATTGCCCGAAGTTCTTTGGGCATATCGAACAGCGTCAAAATCCAGTACAGGGGTAACACTGTTCTCTTTAGTATATGGCATCGAAGCTCTAATCCCGGTTGAAGTCGGAGAACCTAGCATCAGCTTTCAATATGCAACAAAAGAGTCAATTCATGATGCTATGAATACAAGCCTCGAATTGCTAGATGAAAAACGGGAATCCACCTTCGTTCGGATGGCCGCACAGAAACAGCGGATCGAAAGGTACTACAATCGAAGAGCCAATCTTCGACACTTTAAAATCGTGGACTTGGTTATGAGGAAGGTCATCCTCAATACTTGAGACCCAAATGAAGGAAAACTTGGACCGAACTGGTATGGCCTTATCAGGTCCTTGATATCATCGGAAAGGGATCCTACAAAATTGGCACGATAAATGGCGAACAGTTACCAAGCAATTAAAATATATCACTCCTTAAACAATATTACTGCTAAGGTACGACCTTCTCCATTTTCATTTATATTTTATACTAACCATTTGAAGGTGTTTAATCGAAGACAACGAAGGATTCTTCAAACATGAAGTCCTTAGGTATGAAAGCAGGCATTGCACTCTTTTTCCCTTAGACCGGTTTTTTTCCCAAATGGGTTTTTCTGACGAGGTTTTTAACAAGGCAACCATTGTTCGTGCTAACTTAGAGCAATTCAACAGTATTCGAGGCTCTTTTACAATCAACCTCGAATACTGGGGGGAATCACCCTCAGATAGGAAAATACTTCATGCCGACAGGGTCTCGATAGGCAAATTTTGTAAGGGTCAAATGGTTGAACGAACCATGCCCATGTAGATTACTCAAGCCCTAATGGAAAATATGTACGCATGTTAATCTATTGAAAAAAGTATTTTTCCTTGTCGGATATTACATGCCTTAGAGAAATTTTTACTTTACAATGTCGTGCTTGTGATCTATTGTAAAAACTGGCTTAAGGGTCGGTCACAACTAAAGTTCGAACAATTGACCACGCACTCGGGGACCACCATCAAAAACATTGACATGATCGAACTACTAAAACCTCGAGATCGTAAGACCTTAAAAAGGCAACCCTCGATTTAATAGGCCACGACCACCCCACTCAGGGACTGATACTTCGAACAAGTTCTAAGTATAACAGGGGAACAAGTCCAAAAGATGAGTCCCAGGCTAAAGGCTACGGCCAAATTAACACGGTTCGGAGACGTCCGATTTCCGTTATAAAATAGGCCTTCGAATATTTTCATAAACCGGTTAAAAAGGCTACCCTCAGCTGAATTACTAAGGGTCTCGTTAATATCGACCCTCAAAAACCCTAATGGGTATAAAGTTGTTCGAACTCTCAAACAAATTTTTTATTTCATGCTAAGGCACAACAGATTTTATAGGATTAAACAATAAACTTTTCAAGCCGAAAAGGGGGAGAAAGCCATTCTTTTTACTATGGACATATCAGCCTAATTCAAGAGCCTGAAGGGCCATTTTATTTTTGAGTTCGAGAAATCATCCTCACTCAATTGAAACCTAAGGGTCACCCTACTCCGAGTACGAGCAAGTACTCACTCGATTATAAAAACGACACTAGTCCGGCTTCGATCAAATTGCCCAATCCACGAACTTATGAACAAAATTTTCATAAGGCATGAATGAAACAAAATTTTCACAAGGCATAAAATGAAATAAAGACAAGTCAGAAAGAGATATTTATATATATATGAGAATATTTACAAGGTCCGATCAAGATCCTACACAAAAAATCAAAAGTAAAAAATCCTAAGGTTCCTAATTTTCTCCGGGGGCAGCTTCTTCTCCATCGAG
>AWOL01S0011284.1:54233-125417 GCA_000715115.1 Nicotiana otophora | reverse complement strand
TGAGAACCCCCCCCCCTCCCTCCCAGGAACACGCTCCCCAAGACGCGGCTCCATCGGTGTTTTGTCGCCAACCGGCCGCAATGAAGAAGCATATTCCTTTTGAGGAATAGTTTTTGACGTTTTCGCATTTGGATTTGAAGTTAAAAATAGATGGAGATGATAACATTTGGTGTTCTAAGAAGAGGTTAGCAGTAAAAATCGTAAATTTGCAGATGAAGAACTTAGAAGATGTAAAAAGCTTTGCAGATTGGAAATTTGAAAGTAAAAGTTTGAAATGGTGAAGAGATAAGCTACTTATAGATTTCACAACGACGGTTCAAAATTGGCGGTGGCCGACCTTCGACTGATGGGCATTTAATGCCTTGGTAACTGTACAGACGGGACATTTCGGTCACTTTCATCGCTTACGTCACGAGGATGTTGTCATGACAGATCGAGGTAGAAAAATCGAAGGCTCAATCCATTTCATGCCATCACACTCCAAAAAAACGAGGGGACTATTTGTATACAATTAAAACCGGGCCCACCCGATTTTAGTATTTGACTAAGACCGGGAGATTGCATCGAAGGACGGCCTCGTAATGGAACAGACTAAATAATGAGGACTAGGTACCAAATTCAGAATCGAGGTACCTGTCGAGATTGAGGCTAGTAGCGATCGAAGCCAAACGGGACCAACATCGAGCAAGATTGAAGATAGCACAATAACAGAAAGGCGAGATATTTGTGACTGATCGAGGATCACAGCGTAAACCTCGGTGACTGGTCAAGGATCATGGCGTAAATCTCAGAACAGATCAAATAAGAAACGGTTAATTAGCTAATCATGAGATTTCCTTTTATAATTAGAGTTATACCATAAGTAGAACTCCTCTACTATATAAAGGGGAGTATTAACCATTTGTAAGACACATTATTCTCCCATAAAAAAGGCAATATAATTCTCTCTCTTTAGCTTATACTCTCTTGTCCATCAGTTTGCTTTATTCTTAACTGTTTTGGTATCAATCAATTCGAGGGCATCCTAGCTCGAGCGTCGAATTCCGTTTCAACACTGATTCGCTTTACTTTATAGTTCATTTCTGTAATTATTTTTTATATTTATCTATTGGTATTAAGTGAAATCACATATCCTTATAACCTCATTAAAAGTTTAATTGTTATCCAGTTTTAAGGGTAAACAGGTTTTTCCGTCTCATGGCTCAAATCCGAAATCTCTTGTTAAATATGGAGGCCCGAGGAATCATATTCATTCCACCACAACTCTTCGTGATATGATTTAGGTATTACTATTTGACTCGTATGGATAGTTTATTAGACTTTAATCTTGTTTGGCTATTTCTTTTTTAGTTTCGTTATTTGATTTGGAATGAGAACACACATAGTATTTGCATTTGCTTTATGGTGGTTAAGCTGACTAATGAGTTTCAATTTATATATCTTATGAATATGTAATTTAAAAATAATAATATATACGGTCTAAATAGATTTTGGCCTTCGTACGATTGATCGAGGTCGAAACATAATGGATCGAAGAAAGACTTCGTAATATCGAGATGAGTTCTGAAGATGGTACAAACAAGCTTCAGATTTCAGGTATAGGTCAAACCCCGAGTTCGAAATTATTATCGAGCTCGGGTCTGAATCAAAACTATGATGAGATGATTTCAAGCTTAAGGGGCAGAGGCCAACCGGGACCGAGTCCGAATAATCACCTGATCCCGAGTCCATATTGAGTTCTAGAAGAAATATTGACCAGCGCCGAGGCCGATTGAGCTCTAGTTCACAGACAAGAACCGTTGCAAACACACTAAGGGAGAGAATCTCGGAGAAAATTAGGGAAAAGCTGATTTATCATGGGTTCTCCACTATGTATTTTTAATTATATCTAAAGTAGGATCCTCCACTATAAAGAGGTTGGCTACATTTCTGTAGAGGACAGTTTTTGCTTACATTGTAATTCAACGCCATATTCTCCTATATTCAAGGATTATTCTTTTAGGTTTCATTAATTGATTCATTTTGCTTAGTCCTAAAAATCATCATCTTTCCAACCTTGTTTATTTTGCATTCTCTGCAATCCATATTTGATATTTCTATTTGTCCTTACGTTTTGTATTAAGCTATACCACATATCCTTAGAACTACGTACAAATTCAACTCTATCCATTTTTCTGGTAAACAGTTTGGCGCCCACCGTGGGGTTAAGGATAACAGTGGTTATTTGATACGAATCTGCAAAAAATACACCGTTTTGCACTTGTTTCCGAAAGTATCTTGGATTTCGGATTAGCAACGACTAACTACCAATCAAATGGCCTCACCTATCGACAACGAAACTGGTCTTCAAGATGAGAACAACAACTTGACACCCAGTACCGAAAGACCATTTGTCAGCGTCGTTGGAGCTCGATTTGAAGTGCCGATAAATATCAATTCGCATGTGGCCATTGAGGCGAACCTACATTCTGAACCTGAAAATAGCATTCAGAGTGGCACTCGATCTGCAGCTCGAAATACCCATAACGTCAAGGAAAAAAGCATCAGCTTATGTATGATTTTTGAAATGTTACAAGCTCAACAGACAGCAATAGATCAGTTGCAAAGCCAAACCCAGCTACCCAGCAAGCCGGAGCCCAGTCCACCTCGAGAAGTTTCCCACAAAATGGAGCCAGCCATAGTGAGGTCAAATGAGCAAGAATCGGGGACTACTCCCGAAATTGATAAAATACTCGAGGAGCTCACAAAGCGAGTCGAAGCCAACGATAAAAAAATAGAAACATATAACTCCAGGGTCGATCAGATCCCAGGAGCTCCACCAATGATAAAAGGGTTAGATTCCAAAATATACGTGCAAAAGCCTTTTCCCTCGAGCGCAGCCCCAAGACCAATCCCCAAACTATTCCGTATGCCCGAAATCCCCAAATATAACGGAGTGACCGACCCCAACAAACATGTCACCTCTTACACGTGTACCATCAAAAGCAATGATTTAGAAGACGATGAAATCGAAGCTATGTTGTTTAAAAAATTCGGAAAACCCCTCTCGAAGGGAGCAATGATTTGGTATCACAACCTACCACCGAATTCCATCCACTCGTTTGCCATGTTAGCAGATTCTTTTGTAAAAGCACACATAGGCGCCATAAAAGTCACAACAAGGAAATCGGACCTTTTCAAGGAAAGACAAAAGGATAACGAGATGCTGAGGGAGTTCGTATCTCGTTTTCAAATACAACGAATGGATTTGCCACCAGCCACAGACGATTGGGTTGTTCAGTCTTTCACTCAAGGTTTGCACGAACGAAGTTCGACGGCTTCACGTCAGTTGAAGCATAACATGATCGAATACCCAGCCATCATATGGGTCGACGCACACAATCGGTACCAATCAAAAATTAGGGTCGAAGATGATCAGTTGGGGTCTGAACCCGCGGCTCGAAGGGATATTAATCGAGAACAAGGTCCGATCAGGGATCGATACCGACCGTATAATGGAAACCACAGAATCGGTGAATCGAGGCATAACCTCGAACAAAATAATAAAAGAAGTGATCGAGGTCAGGGGTCTCGGGGGCTGATGAACAGAGTAGGTTCAATAGGCCTGCCGGATCTAAGGAAGCGCCTTGGTTATCGGAGTATAACTTCAGCATTGATGCATCCACCATCGTGTGGGCTATCGGACGCATCAAAGACACTAAATGGCCTTGACCCATGCAGACTGATACTACCCAGATGACTCCCAATCAAATGTGTGAATATCATGGCACCCATGGTCACAGAACGGAAGATTGCAGGCAACTAAGAGAGGAGGTAGCCTGATTATTCAACAAATGGCACCTTCGAGAATTTTTAAGCGATAGGGCGAAGAACAATTTTAAAAACAGGGATTTCGGCAAGAAAAACGAACAAGAAAAACCACAGCACGTCATTCACATGATCATCTGCGGCGCCGATACCCCTCAAGGATCGGTGCTTAAATGCACTAAGACATCGATTGTGAGAGAAAAGCGATCTCGAACTCAGGATTTCGCACCCATAGGAACTTTTTCCTTCAATGATGAAGATGCAGAAGGAGTCATACAACCTCATAACGATGCACTGGTAATATCTGTACTTATGAATAAAACTAAAGTTAAGCGTGTGTTAATTGATCCAGGTAGCTCGGCCAACATCATTATATTGAAGGTCGTAGAACAACTCGATCTACAGGACCAGGTTGTACCCGCAACCCTGGTTCTAAACGGATTCAATATGGCATGTGAAATCACCAAAGGCGAGATAATTCTACCGATAAACGTGGTCGGGACCATCCAGGAAACGAAGTTCCACGTAATCGAAGGCGACATGAGGTACAACGCCCTTTTTGGAAGGCCATGGATCCACAACATGAGAGTTGTACCTTCGACCCTACACCAGGTCCTTAAATTCCCAACATCAAGGGGAGTCAAAACAGTGTACGGAGAACAATCGGCCGCAAGAGAAATATTTGCCGTCGAGGAAGCAAATCCAATATCCTCGCCTTTTCCAATAAAGGGATCGGGATAAAAAGGGGAACGAGATGCCAAATAGCAATCACTAACATCAGCTTTGACCCGACCAGAAAATCAGAAGATCAATGAAGATGATGATCAAAGGATCCCTCGATTCTTCGTGGTTCCCGATGATTCCGACGCTACCAAATCAACGATTGAGGAATTGGAGCAAGTCACACTAATCGAGCACTGGCCCGAACAGAAGTTATACCTGGGAACGGGGTTGACCCCCGAACTCAGGAAAAAACTTATTCAATTTCTTATCGATAACGTAGATTGTTTTACCTGGTCCCATTTAGATATATCAGAGATCTCACCGGATATAATGACGTATCGGCTAAGCTTGGACCCCAGGTTCAGACCGGTGAAGCAAAAGAGAAGACCCCAGCCTGAGGTAAAGTACACATTCATAAAGGACGAGGTAGCCAAACTTCTCAAAATAGGGTCCATTTGGGAGGTCAAATATCCTGAATGGTTAGCCAATGTAGTTGTAGTGCCTAAGAAAGGGAACAAACTTAGAATGTGTGTAGATTATAAGGATTTGAACAAAGCATTCCCTAAAGATTCCTTTCCGCTGCCCAACATTGATCGCATGATCGATTCCACGGCCGGCCACGAGATCCTTACATTCTCGATGCCTTTTCTGGGTATAATCAAATACAAATGAACCTGGAAGACCAGGAAAAGACTTCGTTTGTCACCAAGTATGGAACATATTGTTATAATGTGATGCCCTTCGAGCTAACAAATGCAGGAGCTACTTACCAACACCTAGTAAATAAAATGTTTGAGGAACAAATAGGTATATCAATGGAAGTTTATATCGATGACATGCTAGTTAAGTTCCTGTGCGCAAAGGACCATTTGACCCATTTGGATGAAACATTCGATATTTTAAGGAAATACAACATGAAGCTCAACCCCGAGAAATATGCTTTCGGGGTCGGTTCGGGCAAGTTCCTCGACTTCATGGTGTCAAATCGAAGGATCGAGTTAACCCCGATAAAATTAAGGCCATCGAAGACATCGCCATCGTGGACAGCGTAAAAGTCATACAGAGACTAACGGGACGGATTGCAGCCTTAGGCCGATTCATTTCAAGGTCGTCAGATCGAAGTCATAAATTTTTCTCTCTACTCAAAAAGAAGAACGATTTCGCCTGGACCCCGGAATGCCAACAGGCATTAGAGGAATTGAAACGATATCTATCGAGCCCACCACTGCTTCATACTCCAAAAATAGATGAAAAACTTTGCTTGTACTTGGCAGTATCGAAAATTGCGGTAAGCGGTGTCCTAGTTCGAGAAGTGCATGGTACCCAATTTCCCGTTTATTATGTAAGTCGAACCTTAGTAGAAGCAGAAACTAGATATACGTACCTAAAAAAATTGGCACTTGCACTGATAAGCGCCTCTAGAAAGTTAAGACCGTACTTTCAATGTCACCCCATATGCGTATTGACCACTTACCAACTCCGTAATATTTTGCACAAACCCGAACTATCATATCGATTGGCCAAATGGGTCGTCGAACTCAGTAGATACGATATCGAATATCAACCCCGTACGGCCATCAAGTCTCACATTTTAGCGGACTTCGTGGTTGATTTCACGCCAACCCTCGTACCCGAAGAAGTTCATGCCGAGATAAATTCTACAAGCTTAACCTTGGATTGGAGGAATAAGTATATTGAATACTTAAAGACTCGAAAGCTCCCATCGAACCCTAAAAATTCGAGGGCCTTATGAACCAAAGTTGCTCGATTCACATTAACTGCAGACGGAATGTTATACTGAAGGACATTCGATGGACCATTGGCAATATGCTTAGTTCCAGGAGACACTGACTACGTCCTACGTGAGGTGCACGAAGGCACTTGTGGAAATCACTCCGATGCCGATTCATTAGTCCGAAAAAATAATCAGGACAGGGTATTATTGAATCGATATGGACAAAGATGCAAAGGAGTTTGTTCAAAAATGTGACAAATGTCAAAGGTTTGCACCAATGATCCATCATCCCGGAGAGCAACTTCACTCAGTCTTATCCCTATGGCTATTTATGAAATGGGGAATGGATATCGTCGACCCCTTACCATCGGCCCCAGGTAAAGCTAAGTTTATTTTATTTATGACTAACTATTTCTCTAAATGGGTTGAAGCACAAGCATTCGTGAAAGTAAGAGAGAAAGAGTTTATAGACTTTATCTGGGATCATATCGTATGTCGATTCGGGATACCCACCGAAATAGTGTGTGACAATGGGAAACAGTTTGTCGGCAGCAAAGTGACGAAATTCTTCGAAGACCACAAAATAAAAAGGATATTATCAACATTGTATCACCCCAGTAGGAACGGATAGGACGAATCAACGAACAAAACTATCATTCAAAACCTAAAGAAGAGGTTGAACGACACAAAGGGAAAATGGAGAGAAATCCTACCCGAAGTTCTTTGGGCATATCAACAACATCAAAATCCAGTACGGGGGCAACCCCATTCTCCTTAGTATATGTCTCTGAAGCCTTGATTCCAGTCGAAGTCGGGGAACCCAGTGCCAGGTTTTGATATACAACAGAAAAGTCAAATAACGAGGCTATAAACACCAGCCTCGAATTATCGGATGAAAACGAGAAGCTGCTCTCGTCCAATTGGTCGCCCAAAAGCAGCGAATCAAAAAGATACTATAATCGAAGAACCAAGCTTCGCCATTTTAAACTCGGGGACTTAGTGCTAAGGAAAGTCACCCTCAGTACCCGAAATCCAAACGAAGGAAAACTAGGACCAAACTGGAAAGGACCGTATCAGGTTCTCGAAAACGTCGGAAAAGGATCTTACAAGTTTGGTATTATAAACGACAAACAACTATCAAGCAATTGGAATGTGTCGCACCTAAAACGATACTATTACTAAGGTACGACCCTCCCGCATTCGTTTACATTTTGAAACTAACCCCTGCAAGAGTCCGATCAGGAGCTAGGATGGATCCTTCAATACGAAGCCCTAGGTCTGAAAGTACGCGTTGCACTCTTTTTCCCTTAGACCGATTTTATCCCAAATGGGTTTTTCAGCAAGGTTTTTAATGAGGCAACCATTGATCGTGCTAAACTTAGAAACAATACGACAGTATCTGAGGCCTCTTTACAATCGACCTCGAATACTGGGGGGGCATTAGCCCTCAAATATATCAAGTTCTGATGCAAGAAAATTATTTCGTTACAACAAGGTTCCAATAGGAAAGGTTGTAAGAGCCAAATGGTCAAAACGAACCATGCTCATATAGTTGGCCCGAGCCCTGACGCAAAACATGAACACATGTATAATGACTTGCAAAGAAAGTTTTCTTCTTTACCGATATCTTATATCCAAGAAAACATTCTCTATTTCGAGATTTATTATGCAAACAGGATTGAGATAAATCTCCGACTTCGAGCAAGCACTCACTCGACTATTAAGCCTACGGGCTACATTACTTCGAGTTCGAATCATTCACTCGACTACTAAGCCTACGGGATGCTCTTATTCCGAGTTCGAGCAAGCACTCCTCGACTATTACGCCTATGGGCTACATTACTTCGAGTTCGAAACATTCACTCGACTAATCAGCCTACGGGCTACTCTTATTCCGAGTTCGAGCAAGCACTCACTCGACTATTAAGCCTACGGGCTACATTACTTCGAGTTCGAATCATTCACTCGACTACTAAGCCTACGGGATGCTCTTATTCCGAGTTCGAGCAAGCACTCACTCGACTATTAAGCCTACGGGCTACATTACTTCGAGTTCGAATCATTCACTCGACTACTAAGCCTACGGGATGCTCTTATTCCGAGTTCGAGCAAGCACTCACTCGACTATTATGCCTACGGGCTACATGACTTCGAGTTAGAAACATTCACTCGACTAATAAGACTACGGGCTACTCTTACTCCGAGTTCGAGCAAGCACTCACTCGACCATTATGCCTACGGGCTACATTACTTTGAGTTCGAATTATTCACTCGACTACTAAGCCTACGGGCTACATTACTTCGAGTTCGAATCATTCACTCGACTACTAAACCTACGGGCTACTCTTATTCCGAGTTCGAGCAAGTACTTACTCGACTATTATGCCTACGGGCTACATTACTTCGAGTTAGAAACATTCACTCGACTAATAAGCCTACGGGCTACATTACTTCGAGTTAGAAACATTCACTCGACTAATAAGCCTACGGGCTACTCTTACTCTGAGTTCGAGCAAGCACTCACTCGACCATTACGCATATGGGCTACATTACATTGAGTTCGAATTATTCACTCGATTACTAAGCCTACGGGCTACATTACTTCGAGTTAGAAACATTCACTCGACTAATAAGCCTACGGGCTACTCTTACTCTGAGTTCGAGCAAGCACTCACTCGACCATTACGCATATGGGCTACATTACATTGAGTTCGAATTATTCACTCGATTACTAAGCCTACGGGCTACATTACTTTGAGTTTGAATCATTCACTCGACTGCTAATCCTACGGGCTACTCTTATTCCGAGTTCGAGCAAGCACTCACTCGACTATTACACCTATGGGCTACATTACTTCGAGTTAGAATCATTCACTCGACTACTAAGCCTACGGGTTACTCTTATTCCGAGTTCGAGCAAGCACTCACTCGTCTATTGCGCATATGGTCTACATTACTTCGAGTTCGAAACATTCACTCGACTAATAAGCCTACGGGCTACTCTTATTCCGAGTTCGAGCAAGCACTCACTCGACTATTATGCCTATGAGCTACATTACTTCAAGTTTGAAACATTCACTCAACTAATAAGCCTACGGGATATTCTTATTCCGAGCTCGAGCAAGCACTCACTCTTACACCTACGGGCTACATTACTTCGATTTCGAATCATTCACTCGACTACTAAGCCTACGGGCTACATTACTTCGAGTTCGAAACAGTCACTCGACTATTACGCCTATGGGCTATATTACGTCGAGTTCGAAACATTAACTCGACTAATAAGCCTACGGACTACTTCGACCATTACGCCTACGGGCTATATTACTTCGAGTTTGAAATTGTCACTCGAACATTATGCATGCGGGCTATATTACTTCGAGTTCGAAACAGTCACTTGGCCATTACGCCTATGGGCTATATTACTTCTACGGGCTACATCATCTCAAGTTTGAGCAATCACTCAACTCGACTACTAAGCCTATGAGCTACCTTATTTCAAGCTTGAGTAAGCACTCACTCGGTTATAAAGGCTACGAAGTCAAAATTCGATCAAATTGCCTAAAATACTTATNATGCCTACGGGCTACATTACTTTGAGTTCGAATTATTCACTCGACTACTAAGCCTACGGGCTACATTACTTCGAGTTCGAATCATTCACTCGACTACTAAACCTACGGGCTACTCTTATTCCGAGTTCGAGCAAGTACTTACTCGACTATTATGCCTACGGGCTACATTACTTCGAGTTAGAAACATTCACTCGACTAATAAGCCTACGGGCTACTCTTACTCTGAGTTCGAGCAAGCACTCACTCGACCATTACGCATATGGGCTACATTACATTGAGTTCGAATTATTCACTCGATTACTAAGCCTACGGGCTACATTACTTTGAGTTTGAATCATTCACTCGACTGCTAATCCTACGGGCTACTCTTATTCCGAGTTCGAGCAAGCACTCACTCGACTATTACACCTATGGGCTACATTACTTCGAGTTAGAATCATTCACTCGACTACTAAGCCTACGGGTTACTCTTATTCCGAGTTCGAGCAAGCACTCACTCGTCTATTGCGCATATGGTCTACATTACTTCGAGTTCGAAACATTCACTCGACTAATAAGCCTACGGGCTACTCTTATTCCGAGTTCGAGCAAGCACTCACTCGACTATTATGCCTATGAGCTACATTACTTCAAGTTTGAAACATTCACTCAACTAATAAGCCTACGGGATATTCTTATTCCGAGCTCGAGCAAGCACTCACTCTTACACCTACGGGCTACATTACTTCGATTTCGAATCATTCACTCGACTACTAAGCCTACGGGCTACATTACTTCGAGTTCGAAACAGTCACTCGACTATTACGCCTATGGGCTATATTACGTCGAGTTCGAAACATTAACTCGACTAATAAGCCTACGGACTACTTCGACCATTACGCCTACGGGCTATATTACTTCGAGTTTGAAATTGTCACTCGAACATTATGCATGCGGGCTATATTACTTCGAGTTCGAAACAGTCACTTGGCCATTACGCCTATGGGCTATATTACTTCTACGGGCTACATCATCTCAAGTTTGAGCAATCACTCAACTCGACTACTAAGCCTATGAGCTACCTTATTTCAAGCTTGAGTAAGCACTCACTCGGTTATAAAGGCTACGAAGTCAAAATTCGATCAAATTGCCTAAAATACTTATAAAACATTCATAAGGCATGAATAAAATCTTCACAAGGAAGGAAACAAAACAGAAGCAAGTCGGTAAAAGAAAATGATATTTATATATATACAAGATTGTTTATGTGATTGATTGCAACGTAGAAACTAAGGGCTAAGTTTCTTGGTTATCTCCGGGAGCGGTCTCTTCTNCCCCCCCATTCTCAGACCCGCTCGTACTCTCGTCATCATCATCATTATCATTATCATCATCATCATCGGAAGTCAACGCTTTAGCATCGACTTCGAGTTCTTTAGCTCTTTTTATCTCTTCAGCGAGATCGAAACCTCTAGCATAGATCTCCTTGAGGATCTCCCTCCGAGATCGGCAAATAGCAAGTTCAGCGACCCAATGTGCTCGAGTATCGGCGGCCTCAGCTTCCTCTCTTGATTGGACATGGGCAGCTTTAGCATCGGCCCGATAGACGGCTATGAGTGCACCCGCATCGGCCTTTGCCTTTTCGGCGTCAGATTCGGCTTTGGAAAGTTCATAGGCCAACCGAGCCTTGAGCTCCTCTATTTTTCTTACTTGAACCGAGCCTTTCTCCTTCATTTTTTGAAGTTGGTTTTCAGCCGATGATAATTGGGCTCGAGCAGCTTCTTTCTCTGCAGCAAAGTGGTCCATACATTCTTTCCACTTCAAAGATTCCGCTTTTATCACATCGACTTCTTCACGCAGTTTTTCGATCATCTCAATTTTTTGCTACAGTTGTGAGACTAAAACATTAGCCATCGTTCCGGTATCTAGCCCATAGGCTTTTAAAAGTAGTATTACCTACTCGGACAAATCGGTCTGATCTTGGTGAGCCTTGGCCAACTCAGCTCGGAGGTCTTTTATTTCCTCTCCCCTTTACCCTAACAGGAGTTTTAGGGAGCTCCTCTCCTCCGTAACTCGTTAATGGTCAGCCTCATATCGACGCAGCTCGGTTCGGGACCAAGAACATGCTTCTCAATGAACTTTCGCATCCTGCAAAGAAAGAAGAAATGAAGTTAGAAAAGAAAAGCAAACATAAAGGTAATACCAACAAAATAATTTAAGGCTTACCTGATTCAAAGCCTGTTGCACCCCGTGAAAAAGATCTTATGCATCACTAGTACCGGCAACGTCCTCGACACCGGTAAACAGGTCATGAAAAGGATCCTCTTTATCATGAGTCATGTCTATTTCGAGGGGCCCCAAAGCTTGGGTTCCCGAATCGCCCCTGCGGAAAAAGCAGGAAAGGTGGGCGAGTCTTCGATTGCTACTGCCCCAAGTGAATCACTTGGAGCATTCTTTTCGGTTCAAAGAGTTTCGAGGAGAGCCTCTTCAGACATATCCCTCATCTGTTGGCTTCGATGGGAAGCATCTTCGATTTCCAACAACTCGGGGACTCCGCCCGAATCTTTCTCCGATGTATCCTCAGTTCGAGGTGGAGCCTTATGAACCACCATCGATCCAGCTTCCTGTGGAACGTCGGTGGTCTTCTTCATTCGGACCGACAGTGCGGACCCATCATTTTCTTCTTCTTCGTCTTCATCTCTTAGACGCAGAACTGATTCTACGGTCAAAGGGATGGTATTCTTGTTCAGCTTATGAGTCGTTCTCTTCTTCGGTTTTGGATCTTCGGGAACGGAGGCTCTTTTTCTCTTATTATCTTTCACCGACTTTAGGACAAAGGCCGAAGCCTCTTCCTCGACAGACGAAGGCCTCAAAACCGCATCTTTTCCCACACCTACATATGGGAAATTTTATTAAAATATATGAAAAACATCTCGTTCGAACTACCAAAAAGTACGAAAAAGGGTCTTACCATGATTTTTGGCCTCCCATCGGCCCTTTGACAAATCACGCCATGAGCATTCAGAGTATATGGAGGTCGAAGCCAGAGCTCGTACCCAGTTCTTGAGATCGGGAACCGCTCCGTGAATCCAGGGAACTACTACATCACAAAAAGAGGAATATCGGTGAGAAAAGAAATGAAAGGGAAAAATAGAAGGAAGTAACAGCAGAATTACACTTACGTTTCATATTCCACTCATCGGGAAAACGTATTTTTTCAGTCGGAATCAGGTCTGAAGTCCTTACTCGAATGAACCTGTCCATCAAGCCTCGATCTCTGTCCTCGTCAATGCTCGAGAACAGAGCCTTGGTAGCCCGATGCTGAAGTTTTATTAACCTTCCTCGAAAAAGGCGAGGACGGTACAATCGGATGATATGGTCGAGGGTGAATGGCATCCCCTCGATTTTGTTCACAAAGTATCGAATCAAAATAACGATCCGCCAAAAAGAAGGATGAACCTGGCCTAGGGTTATTTGGTATTGACGGCAGAAGTCAATAATAATATAGTCGAGGGGACCTAACGTGAAAGTGTAAGTATACATACTTAAAAACCCTTTCATGTAAGTGGTGATATCTTCGTCGGAAGAAGGGATCATTATTTCTTTGTTCTCCTAATTGCAATCTTTCTTTAGTTGTTTGAGGTGCCTCTTGGTTATCGAACACAGGTACCTCGATACTGGCTCACATCGGCTGGGAACTGATGAGCCTTTATCGACCTTAAAATCAGAGGTAAGAACACACGCCCCAGGAACGCACTCCTCAAGCCGTGGCTATACCGGTGTTTCGTCGGCGGCAAACTGTGAAGATGAAGCTTTCTCTTTCTGAGGAATGGTTTATGATGTTTTCGCCATTTTCGAATTTAAAGGTCGAGAATAGAAGAAAGTGACAAAGATTTGGTAATTTTGAATAAGGGATTTTGCAAAGAGGAATCACAGATTTACGAATAAACTCAAAGGGTACGAAAAATAACTTGGGAAATTTGGAAGATTGAAGATGTAAAAGTGGTAAATGGTAAAAGGAAGGGCTATTTATAGATTAAAGCAATGGCAGTTCAATATTAGCGGTGGCCGACCACCGTTTGACATGCATTAAATGCCTTGAAAAACTAAATTGACAGGACAGCTATCACGTGTGTCATGATCGGGCCCAATGTGAACGTCAGCTTATAATCCAATCGAACCATTGAGAAATCATATTGTTTCTCACCACATCCTTCCCGAGAAACGAGGGGACTATCTGTATACGGTCTAAATTGATTTCGGCCTTCGTATGATTGATCGAGGTCGAAACATAATGGATCGAAGAAAGACTTCGTAATATCAAGATGGGTTCCGAAGATGGTACAAACAAGCTTCAGATTTCAGGTATAGGTCAAACCCCGAGTTCGAAGTCATTATCGAGCTCGGGTCTGAATCGAACTATGATGAGATGATTTCAAGCTTAAGGGGCAGAGGCCAACCAGGACCGAGTCTAAATCATCACCTGTTCCCGAGTCCATATCGAGTTCTAGAACTAATACCGACCAGCACCGAGGCCGATCGAGAATCAGCAAGAACCACCTTGCAAGGCTAAATACTCCTGGGTGACCGATAGCGAAGTAGTACCGTGAGGAAGCTCGAGCTCACAGACAAGAGTCGTTGCAAACACACTAAGGGAGAGAATCTCGGCGGAAATTAGGGAAAAGCTGATTTATTATGGGTTCTCCGCTATGTATTTTTAATTATATCTAAAGTAGGATCATCCACTATAAAGAAGATGGCTACATTTCTGTAAAGGGCATTTTTTTCTTATATTGTAACTCAAGCACCATATTCTCTTATATTCAAGGATTATTCTTTTAGGTTTCATTAATTGATTCATTTTGCTTAGTCCTAAAAATCATCTTCTTTCCAACCTTGTTTGTTTTGCATTCTCTGCAATCCATATTTGATATTTCTATTTGTCCTTACGATTTGTATTAAGCTATACCACATATCCTTAGAACTACGTACAAATTCAACTCTATCCGTTTTTCGGGTAAACAAATAAAAAGTGCAAAAACATTATTTCTAATGTTAAAAGTTGTAAAAAAAATTAATATATTTAACTCACATTTATAGTTTAGATATGCAAATAATTACTAGTACATAATTTAGAGTGAAATCGAACGCAAAACTAATTACCTCTGAATGCTGATTTTTTAAATTTCTACATATCATAATAAAAGGTGTTTAAAACACTGACGAAAACATATTTGGCTACTCGGAAATGAAAAGTTAAAATCTCTTTCGGCAAAACTTAATACTCCGTAATATAAAGTATAAGAAACCGAAATAAAATAACCCAAACTAAATTAATATAATAAATTATGAGTGTGGTATAATTTCGTCCCTTCGAGGGACATCCGATTTAAAAACAAAAAAAGGTGTGGTATAATTTCCTCCAAATACTAAGTTCAATGCACCTCAATGGATAATCAAGAAAAGCCAAATTAAGAGGAACACTATCTAGAAATGGAGACATATACAGCCATGACTTTTTCACGTGAATTTTCACAGCTATGTATCCATAAAAATATGTACTTAAAAATGAATAAATTAAACCTTTTTTACGACTTAGACGATGGTCTTGTATGTTTGTTAGAAATATACAAATAGATCATGTGCCAATACCAGGTGCGAGTGCGAGTGCGACTATAGCCTTTCGATTACGGATTAAACTGAACACATAACTTTCAGTATGGAGTACAAATTTATATGTAACAGATTACTAACTTTCAACAGATATTAGATTTGAACCCATAATTTTAACAGTAAAATGAGTGCAATACTAAAAATCTTAAAAGTTGAACCCATTAAATTTAAATTTTGGACCCGCTTCTGCCCAATACTTCTATTAGTCAGTAATAGATTCTTTAAACTGCTGAAAAAATATAATCCAATATCAAAGTTCATTTCCAGCTAATAACATCAATTAATAAACTAAGCTCATTATAACAAAAGGAAAATACTATATATCATCCCTTGGAAAATTAAATATAGCCGACGTATAAACAGAAAAAATTAAAATAATTAAAGAATGTAATATTATATTTTTATGTATGTGATCGTGATGAGGGACCCGAAACATAGTGCTTAAGTATGATATATATATATAGTCGATCAATGCATGACAGATTCCATGCAACCGCAGGCATACCTTTATCCTTATGGCAAGATTCACAACTTTTTATAATGTTAGAAATAGAACCAATGGGTATATATAACATAGTTAGGGATGGCATCAATTATAGAAGCAATGCACAGTCTGTACTTTAGTGTTAGGAAAGAATTGTAACACTGCTGAGGCAGGATCTTCGCGAAGGGAGTAAAAAAATAAATTATACTTAGTGGGATTAAACCTATAACTTTTCAAAGATTTTGAACCCCCTTGACCATTAAGCTACACTTTTTGGTTGCGTCAAAGGGATTCAAAACTTAATATATAGAGGTAAAAAATAGATTTTGCCTTATATATACAGTGTAATTTTTTGGCGAAGGGGGTTCGAGCCCTTCCGCCCCCTAAATCCACCCCTGGCTCGAGCTACTAATTAAACGCATAAAGAGCTAGCGGAGATGAGAAGAGATCTAGAAAGAAGAACAAGAGATGGAACTTGTCATGATCCAATTATATAGGGAAAAGGTCCGAATTTGCCCCTTTATTACGGTATATAGTTTACATTTATCCCCCGTTATACTTTTCGTCCAAATCCACCTCGGTCATTAATAAAGTTTGCACAATTGCCCTTTGCCCTAACATCCCTCCACCGTGGCATCTGATTCCTCTAATATTTTGTCTATGTCAGCAACCAAGTAAGCAGGTTCTACTAATTAACCCACCCTTTTTTATTAAAAAATTCTCATCTTCTTCTCCCTCTCTTAACTCACAGATCCACACACTTCAAAACTTCCAAAAGATCGTTCTCATCTTCTTCTCCCTTTGTTAAATGTTCTCATTTGAAATGTTCTCATCTTCTCTTCTTCTCATTTCTTGTTATTTCTTTTCTTCTCACCAAACACTCACCTAACCGGAACCACTACTGGTCGGGACAAATGGCTAGAAACACACTTGAAATACAAATTTAATCCATAAAACATCAGATTCGAGTGTAGGTGACCTAAACGCCATCGCCAAAAATATTTGCTTCGCCGGAAAACTTTTGCTTCGACGAAAAATACGGACGTCGACCACTACTATAGCCATGAAAGATGATTTATGGTAAAAACCAAGGCCAAAGCCAAAGCAAAAATAGAGCTTTGTCTACCTACCAAGAAGGTCAGAAGATTATCAGTTGCGTTGTTGAGTTTTGAGCTTCAAGTGCGCTCAAAGTCGGATTGCTGCAGTCTTGGTTTGGATTAATTTTGAAAAATAAATTGAAAAACCCATTTCGAATTTCCAAGTTCACGGATCTGAAAATTTAATGGATATTCAGTGATTTATTGGTTAAATCTTCTAGAAATCATTTATTTGTGTTAGATTCGGAGCTTAACACTTATTTTATCAAGATTTAAGAGAAGAAAACTTGAAGCCTCCATTTCTAGATAGTGAGAAAAGTTAAAGAACTCGTCAAATTCTTTGAAATCTGGAAAAGTCATGAAATAAAAATATGAGAATCATAGTTGTTGTTTTGGGAAATATGAAGTTACTTGAATTTGATTTGGGATTGTTTGGTTGTAATGGCGGTTGGAGCCTTGGAGGTAATGGTGGCTTTGGGTAGGGGTGGAGGAAGAAATGGTTGAGGAAGAGGATGGTGAGGTGGCATTTGGTCGTGTGACTAGGCAACTGACATGGAAGAAATGGAATGGGTCAGCTGCCACGGTGTAGATCCGTTAGGGATAAGGGCAAATATTTTAAGTTCATTAATGGTAGGGGCAAGAATGGATAAATAGTATAACGGGTGGCAGAAGCAAACAATATAGTATAGTAGAGGGGCAATTTTAGACCTTTTCCCAATTATATATTGTGTTGTGTACAATTAAATGTGAAAAGGGCCAAATATACCTCTCTACTTTCGGATATTGTCTATATTTAACCTCCGTTATACTATCTTGCCAAATTTACCCCTACCATCAGCAAACTTTTAAAAATTACCCCTTCAGTTCGTTAGGTGACCTAGAATCTCATCAAATCATTTTAATTAAGTCACTTATTCTTCTTCTTGATCCACTATTTTAGAAATAATTGTCATTTACATATTTTTTTAATTGAAAAAAATAAGAGAAAGAAATATTAAAATAATACAACGGTTAGTAAACAAAGTATAGTAAATTGAAGAATCTAAATTAGGTAGCTTGTCTAAATTTCAATATTATTTACAACATCCCAACTTTAATGAATTCACTACACCAACGGTATGGAAACTTTGCAAGTATTCGTGATAGAATTTGAAGTTCCTTAGAGAATTTACTTTATCGAATTCAACTTTGCTTTAATCAAATGCCTACACATTATGCACTCTTAAGTTAGTCGATCGAACTCTATACTAACCAGACAATAAGAAAATATATTTGAATATACATGTGCATACATGATGATCATCTGCATATAATACATAATAAATCACTACAAAAAATGAAGGAAATAGTGGCGGTTTTGTTTGCGTATAATGGCGGTTAAATGATTTGGGAGATTCAAGTGGATCAAGAAGAAGAATAAGTAACTTAATTAAAATGATTTGGGAGATTCTAGGCCACCTGGCAGACTGAGGTGTAATTTTTAAAAGTTTAATGATGGTAGGGGTAAATTTGGCTGGATAGTATAACGGTAGGGATAAATTTGGCTGGATAGTATAACGGTAGGGATAAATTTGGCCGGATAGTATAACGGAGGTTAAATATAAATAATATCCAAAAGTAGAGGGGTATATTTGGCTCTTTTCCCCATTAATATTTGTGAACTTAATTGAAGTTGATTTTGATAGCTAATTGCTTTCTTTGATCCCGTACTACTTTATTAAAATATCGAATTTCATACTTTGTTACTAGTTTCATAGAGTAATTTGTGATCTTATTTGTATTTTCTAGTGCTTGCGTGCCTAGATGTTCATTTCGTGCAATTTTTCTTCCGTACTTTTCTCTTTAATCTCGTTGTGCATTTGTTGGCTCGTTTTGTCCGTTTGCTTTATTTATCGGTGAACATGAAAACTAAGTATAAAGAGAAAAATCAGAAAAGATTTAGGGTTCATTTGGTTTGTGATCTTGGAAAAACTAATCCCGCATAAGATAATATGATGTGTAGTTGAGCGCATAAGAAAAATTAATCGTGCATAAGTACTAATGCAGTATTTGGTTGTCGATATTAAATTATTCTTGAATTTATGTATTATTTTATGAGTGATAGAATGTAAAATAAATAATACATGTATTAGCAATGAAATATTAACTATAATAAAACAAAGTATGCCCTTTTGGCTTGTTACTCCAATATTTATTCTCCATTCCCACAAGAGAAAGGACGTTCAGGAAGTGATAAAACTGCAAACAGATTGAGAGAGAATTCGGGCGCTCTGAAAACGAATTTCATTCTGGTGTTTTTGAATTTTTACCATCGTCCTAAACCAATGGCATTTACAATTCCAAGAATGTCCACCTCCTCCACAACTAATGACATAATAATATTACAAAACTTTCCACAAATATATAGTGATAATAGCACTAATTTTGCTATGGAATGGTACACGGTAGCCTGACAAGAATACAGTAACAAGAATTTAATCGAAAAACTATCTAGTCACCGTGGCATGAAAGCCTCTCGAACGATATACAACCAGCACCCGCACACACGCTAAGCAGCTAAGCAAGGGCATAAGTTAGTGTCTCAACCTCCGTTGGTCGCCACATTGTTTTCTGCACACACAACAATCCTTCCTTGTCCTTTGAATATGTCATACGGATTTCATAATGCATAGACTTGAACATGCTTTCTAATTCGGTTACAGCTTCCACTTTGTCACGGACAATGAGCTTCCCTTCTGGTCTCAAAATACGGTCAACTTCTGCAACTATTGCCGGTAAACCACACCTACAGGTTTTAAAAGTCGAAGCACAATCAGATAACATAACATAAGAGAAATAGGGAATCAATGGTGTAGGTTTAAGTACATGAAGCAATTTTAAAGGTTGGATACTTACTTTGTTTTAATCTTGGAGAAAAGATGGTCAGCATGAAGAAGGTCGTAAGATCTGGGATAAGTGCTGAAGGATTCACACCAGTCATGGTAAATTCCAAAAAGACCTCTCTCATAAATAATTGGTAGTGTATCTGGAGCATCTACTGAGACAATGTTCATAACCCACACATTCAAGTCTCTTAAAGCAGCTGCAAATCTGCAAGGTGACAAAAGTTTAACATCACATGCCATTGAAGAGAACGAAAAAATGTTTTAGAAAGTCACAACGGATATAATCTTTTCTGAGAGAACACAGGGACTTGTTAAGAAATCTGAGAGAACAATTGCTGCTTTTGCAATGAAGACGCTGTTTATTTCAATAACAGGTGATAATTTTTTATACGACCAAACCTCATTACTGAATAGTTTGTGTTTATTACTCGTTTTTCATAAACTAAAAACATTTGGTGTTTGACTGAAAAAAGAATTTTGGAAAAATTGAAAAGGTTAAGAGAACTTCCAGCAGCTTGCGAATACAAATGCCACCTAATTCTGTAAGTCCATTTAGCTCATACAACAATGGCCAGCAACAAGCTTCAGACAAAACTCTTTTGCCAGAATAGGCAGAGCGACAGATGAAAGATCCATAGGTAGGAAGCAAATATTTTAGCACTCGGTACTTACCCTCCGTAGATAGCACGCATGTCCATGACATTCCGCACAGTAGACCAGTTTATCCCCATTCCACTAAGATATGAATTCTTCACAACATGTTTCCAGTGTTCATAATCTGCAGTAAAGTCTTCTGGAGCTGGTTTCCCATATACTCCAACCTGGGAACTCAATAACCAGTAAGGTGATTTCGATAACCTGGCTGGCCATGATTCTGGCCATTGAGATCCACGTTCTGATGTGGCTACTGGAGCTTTATGCAAGCAAGCCTGTAAAGGCACGTTCCTGAAGAAAAAGCATACATTCATTAGATCATATTTAAGGCCAGCAATGCAAAATCCCACTGCAATTCTCAATATGGAAAACAATTTTCTCTATATAAGATGGAAAATAATTTCCTGCATTCCCACTAATAATAATATTTGTTCTAGACAGCCTTGCTATCCAGTATGAAATCAAATAATACTAAAAAATGAAGTTGCGATCTCTCTGAGAACAATACCAGACTGCATTTGGATCATCGGATCCTTGACAAAGCGGGGGAGCGTCGTCTGATCTTTGTTCATAGCACTCATTGTCAGTAGGCTTGCGATATACAGCGACCCCTACTCCATTAACTCTATCCTTCGTTTTTGAAATAAGTTCCCAGCACATTGCCTTTGTCAACTTCTTCATGGCTGTCAAAAATAACAGAGCACCATTCAGCAAGAGCAGTTAACCAAATTGCCAAAGAGCAAAAATTGAACAAGTTAAAGCAAAGTACCTTCCCAGATCTCAACATCTTCAGGAAGCTTTTGGTAAACAGGAGTAGCAGACCACACAAAAAGTCCACCAGGTCGAAGTAAACGGTTGAGCTCCAGGAGAAGCTTCCCCCCTACAATTTGTTAGATCGAAATGGTTTAATCCAAATCAAGTTTCACAATTTCATCGCAGCTGTAAGAAGAAATAATCAAGACAAAATGATTGGTGATGAAGAAATATTTTCAGTTCACAAGCCGAGAACTCTTATGTTCTTCTCAAAGGTTCACCTACTGAATAGAAGAATTTTGCGCTTTACACTTCACTACTTGGAGCAGTGAAAAGAAATCAGTAGTAGGCAGAATGCAAAATAAAATACCTTCAATATGCCAAGGCACTCTGCAACGTGCACAATGAACAACGTCGAAGACTCGACTAGGAAAGGGAAGCCTCTTTGTACCCATGACAGCAGATATAGCAGGAATACCCCTCTCAAGAGCAAACTGAACCTGAGCTTCATGTTCATCTTTCGGTGCGAGAGACATGGCTAAAACATCTCTATCGAAAAGATAACCCCCAAAGCTGGCAACCCCACATCCAACATCTAATATAACCCGAGTTCGTTTGCCCCAGGCAATATCTGGAATAGACTGCAACAATAACATGAAAGTTTTGTGTGAGAAAAATAACAGAAGAGATATATAGATAAATTGATCATTTGATGGACACAAGACACACTTTTTTATAAGTATCAAATACACATGATATTTGACAATGTGGGACAATATCCAACTTAAGAACTTACCATTCTAATATTCATATTTGACGTGGGACAATATCTAACTTGAGAAATTACCAATCCAATATTCTAACTCTCACACTCTAATACTAACACTAAACATTCTAACAGCTAAAGAATCAAACGCCATGCAAGAATATTAGAGAACTTAATAATTTTGTTGATACACCAAGAGTGTTACACATTGAGGTTAGCGTGGGTGAAAAAATCACTAAAAGCTTCTTTAAGGTTTTATGTTTTAAACAAAATGAAGAGAGTATTTAGAATAATAAGTGAAATGTTCTATTTCCATTCACATACTTAGAATACAAGCAACATGTTCCTTTTTCATTCACACCCTATGATCTTTCTCATTACTGGTACAAGCACTATAAACTGTTTCAGAACCTCAAAATGGGTGATGTATGGTTGGTCCAAAACAACCCCAAAGGAAGATAAAAAGATCACAATTATGTCCTAATTAAGTCATATACTCGACAACTACACGTAGTTATCAGATGCAAACAGTATTTTACACTAGTTTCACTCCAATATCTGTGAACTTTATCATCCAAGACATTCACCAATATAATTATGTAGGAACCCAGCTCAGAGAAGCAACACAAGACGACATCATAAGATCATTGTGAAGAATTTGTTTCCCTGAATTCTAGTATCAAACCTAAAAGATCTGATCCCTCTCTTCTACTTTTTTCTTCTTTCTTTCTTCTTTTTGGGAATCAGGTAGTCAATTCAACTATATCAGACACCACATGTTAGTTATAGAAAGAGGCAACTTAATATATAAAGAATAGACATCGAACAATCTACTAAAGAGAAGCAGCGCATGTACAGACCAGAAGACAACTTCAAGAACTGACAGATAATATAAGCATGTTCTGTGATGATTTGAGAAAAGAAAAACTAGAAGCAAATGCAGAGCAAAGAATAAGTACAAGGCCCAACCTGCTGTATGAAATCAATATAGTGCAGAGCACCATGCTTAAACTGGGTTCCCCCACCAGGGAAGGTAAGGTATTCACCACTAACTTTTACCCAATTTTGATGTCCTTTGACTTCAGCAAGCTTTGTATGGGGAACATTGTGGTACCATATCTGCAGGACGTAATACTTTAAGCTTCAAGAACAAGTAAAACAAATACAGTCAAACTCAAACAGCATTGTAGAAATAATGTATCACCTTTTCCCTACTCGTGGGCCACTCAACTGAAGGTTGATATCCTTCAGGAAGTGGAACAAGACAAGTCGGAGGATTATCCGGACAGTGTCTCTCTCGGTGCTCATAATGTTTTGTACTTCTGAGGTTCCTAATTGCTTCCAAATTATCGAGGCAAGGGATATAATCTGGCCCAGCAGTGGAATTGCAGACTTTCCAAGTGTAACTGCTTTCTTTATCTGATTCCGGAGACTTCTGTGTTTCCTTTTCATTCTTTGACTCTGATGCCTGAGTTGAAAATGCTCCATTTTGAGTTGTAGTTTCATTCAAAAGATCTGACTGAGCCCCTGAAGGAAATACCTCATTGGACGACTGGTCCTTCTTCTGACCATCAGCCTTCTCATCAGAACCTTGGTCTACCTCCTGATCCTTTTTCTCATTCAGTTCACCTGGGTTTTCTACTGATTTTTTCTCATCAGAACCCTCTTCGGTCTCCTCTCCAACAGACTTATTTTCATTTTTCTCCCCAGCTTCAGAATCCTTATCCTCCATCTTTTTGTCATCTGAATTGTCTGTCCCACTCTCAGATTGACTTTCCGACTTAGAGTCTCCAGTATCCTCATTCTGTTCTGTCGATTTTTCTTCCTGCTTGACCTCTGTTGTTGATTCTGTCCGTTGTGAATTAGAACTATTTTCTTCTTGACTAACTGAGGCATCCCCTTTTGTTGCATCCTCAGGTAAATCGCCTGGGTTATCCTCAAATTGTTTTGATTTTCCCTCATCAGTTGGATTACTCTCATCACCGGCACTGTTGTTACTCTCATTGCCACCATTATAACTCTCTTTACTTCCGCTAACTTGTGTTGCCGCATCACTATTTTTCCCCTGTGAGGACACATCTGAATTTTGGACTGGAACAACAGATGATGATGTCATCATCCATACCCCAACTAAACATAGAGCTACAAATACCACTATAGTCACAGTCGAGCAATAACTCGACGACTTCCTACCATCAACTCTAGAGTACTTTCCTAATGCCATTTTTTGCCGGTCAATTCTATCAGTTCTTCAAAATTTTCCTCTATTCACCTGGAATGCAAAATCATACTATATTATAAGCACGAAGAATAAAAGTTGAATTTGAAAGACCAAAATGACCCTACAATATTATTAGACTTTTATGCCCTTAAAAGTTATATTAATAATACCTTCAATATTAATAATAAAAGTTAGTTTTGTAACATTAAATTTGACTTGGGATTATCAAAGAATTTATTAAGGTACATTTATCTAGATTCTTCACTTTACAAAGATAAGCTCTTTAACTTCCGATGTATATAATAATTTTTTTGAGCTAACATTTACATTTCTTACATTTTATCTTCTCCTTCTATTTTTTTTTAGCTTAAATATTCAAATTGTTATGATTTCTAAGTGCAATTCTTTTCTTATAAATGCAATCATGATTCAAAGCATTTTACCATCCATGTACAAAACGATAAAAAATTTTAAGTTATGTACTAATTATATGGGATAGATGCGCAATGCGCGTGCCCAAGGACTAGTAAAAATATAAGAATAAAATCTTTGAATCACTCTCATGCAATTCTGGCAACTTTATCACCTAAGTAAACCAATCGTCGTATCAAATCCTATGACACCACTTAAAACACTAGAGATTGGATATTGTTACTCAAATGACAAATCAAATCTATGATCTTATATTGTATAAAAGTATTACTATATAAAGACATACACATCAAACTCTAAACAGCCATTAATTATCTCTTGTTTTCATTCAGAGTATTAGAAGGATTGACATCATTAATAGATCTTAAAGGAAACAATAATGCAACAAAAGAATTACTCCCTCTGTCCCAATTTAGGTGATGCGCTTTTGTTTTTAGTATGTCCCAAAAAGAATGATATCTTTCCATGTTTATAAACAATTAAGTTTAATGACATGATTTATAACCACAGAAATATGTATGGCTTGTTTTAGACCACAAGTTTCAAAATTCTTTCTTTCTTAAAATTCGCATCACATAAAATGGGACGGAGAGAGTACTTGTTTACTTCTTGATGTGGAGGAAAAGTTAAGGGATCTAAGATGCAACTGCTGTTATGACAAAGTGCTATCTATATCCAAATAAAGCGTAACCTATGGCCAAGACAAGACATAACACAGAAGGGTAAATACATAATTATGAAGGAACAACTCATACTAAAAATAGCAAAGTGATGGAGTAATAAATACCCATGAAGATGCAAAGCAACAGTCTTTAACAGTAAAAGTGATTCAAATCATTCAGATCTTCATCAAATCTCAAAAAGGATAAACCAAATTCTAGAACCCATTTCAAGAAACCCAGCAAAACTACAAATAGCAACTGCCCCATCTCAAAGAATTGCACAACAAACCGACAAAGATATAAAAAAGAGTCAGATCTGCCAAAGATACATTAAATGACCAGTTGATTTCAAAGAATTATTCCTGGATATCTCAAAATCAGAAGAAATTGAAAATGTACATACATAAGTAGAGATCAATACAGCAAAAATAAGCAAGTATTGGATCTAAATATACCCCAAAAAAACTGAAGTACC
This sequence comes from Nicotiana otophora, assembly GCA_000715115.1. Classification (NCBI taxonomy): domain Eukaryota; kingdom Viridiplantae; phylum Streptophyta; class Magnoliopsida; order Solanales; family Solanaceae; genus Nicotiana; species Nicotiana otophora. The sequence goes on along the minus strand of AWOL01S0011284.1, from coordinate 99,496 downwards.
CAATTACCTTTTAGTAGCTCTAAAAAAACAGATCTGAGAAAAGAGAAACTGTTAGAAGTGAATCATTATTTTGGGGTTCTGGGTATGTGAATTGTGAAGTGAGGGATAATGGGCATGAATAAATAGGAGTGAAGAAGAAGAAGAAAACGGGAGGAGTAGTGGTATAGCAGTAAAGGAAGATTTCTTGGATGTTCCCCCGAAATATTATTTTATTATTTTAATGCTGTAATGATAAATTTTTTGTGGACTTTTTATGGGTTTGCTTAAGAAAATTAAAGTTAAAAAGGAGGGTTTACATTCAAATATCAATAGTGAAAGAGGAGATGACTTTACTTAGGAGAAGGGAGGTAGCCACATGAACAAGAAAGCCGTGACAATGTGCGCGGCACACAAGAAGACAAGATCCGTAGCTGGCGCTGATTGAGGTGCATATAGTCGGTTAGGGATATATAACAAAGCACGGTTATCTGAACCCATCTAAGAATTTCAATGTGTACAAGATCTATAACGCCTCTGAATTAGCTTATAAGTGGTCAATGAAACTTGAGAAAGTAGCGGAGCCAAAACAGAATTTAAAGTTTATGAATTTGAGATTTTAGTCTTGTAATTTTATTTTAAATTAATATTTTATAAAGATTGAAGTTAGGGTTCGGTTCCGTAATGTTAATACTAACTTTGCTCCCGAAAAGGAGATATGAGTGAGAACACACATTATTATAAGGAAAAATCGGATAAGTAGAAATGACATGGGTTGGCTAGTTTTTATCATGTTATTTAAAGTTTAGTAAGTTTTTAAATTGCATATAAAAATAGCCGCTATATTGTTAAAATTCATCAAAAAGAATAAGTTTAAACTCCTGATTAGAGGTGACAAAATGGTTAAAAGAAAATAATTAATCATTCATAATATCCACTAAAAAATATGTTGGATAATGAACTTTTTAAAAATGGGTCAAATGTGAAAAAAGAATCATATATCCATTTAGAAAATGGATAACCGATGGATAACTAATGTGTTTAACTTTTACATTTATAAAGCCTTAAATTGAAGGTTACTCAAGTTTGGAAGACTAGGAATTCTCCCAAAAGTTATCATATTCAAGAATACATGGATAATATGGTTACACATATTATCCGCCGGTTAACCTGTTTTTTATCTGTATTAAATATGGATCTGGTCGGATAATTTATCCATTTTTCATTATTAATTTTTTACTCTTCCCATATCCGACTCGCCCATTTGATACCCCTACTCCCGGTGTTCTTTCTTTTTTCGGAGGAGATTTGTTTCTTCACTTAGATTCTCGTCACTCTCTTCCTCATCAGTGACAAGAAAAGCTTCGTTATTTGCATCGATGCAAAACTCCCTACATTGGACATGTAATTTAGGCTAAATTATTTGCCTAACGGTCTAAATGACCCCGAAGCATGTCAGGCCCATACATAAAGAGGTGAAGCATAGTACGTGAAAAATCATCTACTTATTAAACACTGACTAAAGTTAATTTGTAATTTTGTATACATTGAAAGTTCAGACTCGTGGTCTAAAGTTGTTAATACCATTGTTTGTATTTTTATCACAACCAATTTTACTATTTTTCAACTTACCGTGGAGGATTTTTTTTAGTATTGGTGTTACTCAAAAGCTTAATGCACAATATGTGGTAAATTTCATATATTAATTTAACACCAATGTTATATAGAGGTCTGAAGTTAACTTTGAAAATTTGTATGTTCAAATCTGTAATTTGAAATTTTAGTAATTTTGAAATTGTTCAGCTTCTGAAAAATACATGCAAATTTATTGAGTAAATTTTATACAAACTTCAGGTCACGAGGTCTAATGTTAACTTATTGAAATAGAAAGCTTAGACTTATTATAATCAAGACAAAAATATCATCTCAAATTGATTTTCGAATTAATTTTAATATAGAAAAAATACTCACAATCCTGTTGCAAATCAAGTTCTGTAGAAGTTAAGACAACTTTTGATGAAAACAATAATCATTTTGCGATAAAATTTTGAACAAACAGAGAAGAAAACTCTCATATACCAGATTACGCAAGAGATAATGGTTGCATGTAGGTTTTTCAAATTTATTCTAGTGATATTTTTGTAAATATTAATTACTTTCTATGAAGTGGTTAAAATATAAATAGTTTTTTACAACTGGCTATGATTTAAACATGGCCATTTATATCGGTTATTTGTGCACCTCGATTGGTGCTAATATCCTGAGAGCCAACTGCACACGATTTGAAACTGGTGGATAATGAATTTGTCTTTCTATACTTCTTCACTTGAATATTAGTTTTTTGTTTGCATTAGAGTCTGACCCATGACATGAGCCTAACCACATACATCACGAAGTTGCCTTATTAGTACTAGACCAAAGCATTGAGGCAACTATAATCCGCATTATGTTGCCATCTATTTGCATCTTTTGAGAAATTTTCTTCGTTCGGGATGACTTTCTTAATATTTTTTCGCACGTAGGCAGTAGGAAAAATATATCTTGTCTCGTTACTACAACTAATATTAGTTTTCTTAATAGGGGTTGTTAATTATATATGGTAATTCTTAAAGTATTTTCTGGACTTGTTTAATAGTTTCACTGTCGATCGTCTTCCATGTCTCCCACCATTTTGGTAAGACAATAGTAGGATGAGTTGAATTTTTATATCACGTAGGTTAAATTGCATGCGAAGCATAAAGTTAGGAATAGATGGCTCGATGGTCACTCAACTTTGCGTAATTAGCCATTAAAGTGATCTATCTTTGTTTTGTTTTTCAAAAGTCACTCTAGTTTACCTATCTCACTTAAATGGTCATTCATGTCAGATTTTATAATTTTCGGTGAGATTTAATGATATGATAAATATTAATTTTAAGAAAAGATATTTAAAATACAAATTTAAAACCTGAACTATTTTAAAGCTCAACTCACCTATTTAGCCAATACCTGATCTATCTCACATATATGAATTGAAATATATAGCTTCTTTGCTCCATATTACAAGGTTTTTGTACTTTTGAATAATAATTTATATCACTGGATTTTTTAGTTCCCATCTCAAAAATTGCATTACGTCAAATTTAGAAGCTAAAATGAACTGATTCAGCTGTATTTTCCTTCATTATCATGATTCATGTCCTCTACATTCTTTCAACTCTAGCTGCGGTAACAGCATTAAGTTTGCTATTGCTACCCTCTTTGCCTCTTTTTGAGTCTTTACTGAAAATAAGATAACTGGCTAAATTTATTAACAAAAAAAAATAAAAAGAAGACAACAAGAAAAATATAAAATGTGTTATAAATATATTATATTATGGATGTTTATTTAATACTCCGTTGTAAATAAGCTTCCTGAAGAAGCTTATCCATATGAGACTCCGCCGTAAATATGTTTATCTATTTAAAACTCTATTGGAAATAAGCCTCCTGAAGAAACTTATCATTTTGGTACTCCGTTATGGATAAATATTACTCCCGGTAGAAGATTATCTATATCTGGTACAGTAGCAGCTTACACAGCAGCTTGCAGTAGCATCTTACACAGCAGCTTGCAGTAGTAGCTTACACAGCAGCTTCCTTTCTTCTATAAATAGAAGAGATTTCAGTTCATTATTTACATAAGTTCGTAAGTTTGAATAATATATCAGTTTCTCTCTATACTTGTCTTTACTTTGCAGTCTTTATTTTATAATACGTTATCAGCATGAGACTTTGCCATCTCGAGCAAATACTTTGAAAGTATCAGAGGTACGAACTTTCTTTTTCTAAATAATGCCAAATCTTTTTAAACTTGAATTTGTAGCCCTGGATATATCGGGCAAAAGCTACATGTCTTGGGTGCTTGATGTTGAAATTTATCTTGATGCGATGAGTCTGGCAGACACCATCAAGGAAAAACCCAAGCATCAAACCAAGACCGTGCCAAAGCAATGATATTCCTACGCCATCATCTTGATGAGGGCCTGAAAATAGAATATCTTACTGTTAAAGATCCAGTCATACTGTGAAATAATTTGAAAGATAGATATGACCACCTGAATATGGTCGTTCTTCCACATGCACGATATGATTGGACTCATTTAAGGCTACAAGATTTTAAATCTATCAGTGAGTATAATTCTACTATGTTCAGAAATATTTCCCAATTAAAATTAAGTGGTGATAATATTACTGACCATGATATGTTGGAGAAAACTTTCACCACTTTTCATGCCTCGAATATGCTCTTGCAGCAGCAATATCGAGAGATAGGATTCAAAAAGTATTCTGAATTATTTCACATCTTCTTGTAGCCGAGCAACATAATGGGTTATTAATGAAAAACCATGAAAGTCGACCTACTGGTTCTTATCCATTCCCTGAAGTGAATGAGACGAACTTCCACCAAGCTAAGCGTGGAAGAGGTCGTGGCCCCAGTCGTGGTCGGGGAAGAAACTCTAATCATGGTAATAATAATGCACCAAAGAACCTTCCTCGCCACCAGCAGTGGAAAAGAAAGAAACAAAAGTATGAAGCGGTGCAAGCAACAAATGCAGAAAATGCATGCTATAGATGTGGAGGAAAAGGGAACTGGTCACGTACCTGTCGTATGCCAAAGCACCTGGTTGAGCTTTATCAAGCCTCCTTAAAGAAGACACAGAAAAATGCTTAAGCAATTTTATTTCTGAAGATAATTTAGACTTTATGCATTCGGATGTAGCTGATTACTTTGCACTCCCAGAAGGAGAAACAAGTCATGTGAGCGGTAGTGAATCTGTAAAAATATAAATATTTTAATTTTGGTTGTTTGTAGTAGATAGTATGGTTATGTAATTGTTGTACATAAATAAAAGTTATGCTTTGATAATGATGTTTACTATAACATATTTTATTTATGTCATTTTGAAGAATATGGATAATCCTCAAATTATGTTTGGATCAAAGATAATACATGAAGATATTTGTGTAATTGATAGTGGAACAACCCATGCCATATTCAAGGATGAGAAATACTTTTCTTATTTGTATAAGGAAAGAGCAAATATTTGTACAATTTCTGGTAATATAAGTTTGATTGAAGGCTCCGGAAGAGCCATTATATTTCTGTCTAAGGGAACAAAACTTATTATCGACAATGCATTGTTCTCCTCCAAGTCCCGAAGAAACTTGTTGAGCTTTATAGAGATCCGCCGAAATGGGTATCACGTTGAGACGATAGATGAAATGAATATGGAATATCTTTGTATTACAAAGAATGTTTATGGCCAGAAGTGCATTGTAGAAAAGTCATCGACTTTATCTTCTTGTTTTACTATTCAAAAATTAGTATGGTTGAAGCACACTCTATCGTAAATCAGAAGTTTGCGTATTCAAGTACTTTTATGTTTTGGCATGGCCGTTTGGGACATCCCGGATCAATAATGATGAGACGAATTACTGAAAAATTATGTGGGCATCCATTAAAGAACCTGAAGATTCTTACAAATGATGAATTTTCTTGTGATGCTTGTTATCAAGGCAAAATGATCACTAGACCATCACCAATGAAGGTTGGCATTGAATCCCCTACCTTTTTAGAGCATATACGTGGGGATATATGTGGAACCTATTCGCCCACCAAGTGGGTTATTTAGATATTTTATGGTCCTAATAGATGCATCTTCAAGATGGTCTCATGTGTGCCTACTATCATATCGCAACCTGGCGTTTGCAAAGCTACTAGTCCAAATAATTCGATTAAGGACGCAATTCCCATATTATCCTATAAAGGTTATTCGCCTTGATAATACTGGAGAATTCTCATCTCAAGCTTTTGATGATTATTGTCTATCAGTTGGGATAAAAGTTGAACATCCTGTAGCTTATATTCATACTCAAAATGGCCTTGCAGAGTCATTTATTAAACACCTGCAATTGATAGCAAGACCACTACTTATGAAAACAAAATTGCCCACTGTTGTTTGGGGTTGCTATCTTGCATGCAACATAACTTATTCGTCTCAGACCGATACATTATAATAAATATTCTCCGTCACAATTAATTTTGGTCATGAACCAAACATTGCCTATCTACGAATTTTTGGATGTGCTGTATATGTGCCAGTAGCACCACCACAACGCAGTACGATGGGCCCCTAAAGAAGGTTAGGAATACATAATGGGTTTGAATCACCCTCTATTATTCGCTATCTTGAACTATTGATAGGAGATTTATTTACTGCTCGATTTGCAAATTGTCGATTTGATGAAACAATTTTTTCATAATTAGGGGGGAGAAAAGGGAAATCAAAAGAGAAATTGTGTGAAAAGTTTCATCATTGCCTCACTTTAATCCACGTACCTTTATATGTAATCAGGGGGTCCAGGAGATCATCTATTTACAGAATATAACAAATCTAATGCCAGACACATTTACTGATTTGAAAAGGATAACTAAGTCACATATCCCTGCAGAGAATGTGCCTATCCGAATTAATATCCCACTAGGACCATCTACTAGGATGAGAGTTAGTGAACCTAAAGCACGCGTGAAGCGTGGTTGGCCTTTGGGTTCTAAGGATCGAAATCCTAGAAAAAGAAAAATCGACAAATGATCAAAATGATACTATAAAGGGATCTCCTAAAGAGACCCATGATCTGATTAGTTCTGAGATTCTTGAAAAAATCAATGAACCCGAGACTCAAGTGAGTGGGAAACTTTTAGTAAGTTCAACTGATAATGTGATTAATTTAAATCGATCTAAAATAGTATTGAATAATATTTTTGCATACAATGTTGCACTTAACATCATGCAAGATAGTGAGAATCTTAAACCCCGATATGTCGAAGAATATCGACAGAGATCTGATTGGCCAAAATGGCAAGAGTCAATTCAATCAGAATTAAAGTCACTTGCTAAAAGAGAGGTCTTTAGACCAGTAGTCCAAACACCTAGTGGTATAAAGCCAGTTGGTCATAAATGAGTTTTTGTGCGAAAAAGGAATGATAAAAATAAAGTTGAAAGATACAAGGCTCGCCTTGTCGCACAAGTATTCTCACAACAACCTGGAGTCGATTATGAAGAAACATATTGTCACGACCCAAAACCTAATATGTCGTGATGGCGCCTATCGATGGTACTAGGCAAGCCGACGTTCCCAAAATACTCCAGTAATTCAATAGAAAAGGTAGTTTAAAACTTTTTCATATCAGAAATTTTTCATAAAAACCAAAGTTGAACTCAATATAGAATCAAAATACGGAAACTAGCCCCAAACATCAGGGTGTCACCAAGTCATGAGCATCTAGATAACCAAACTAGTACAACCAGTGTCTAAGTATCAATACAAGAGAGAAAGAAATATATAGAAGGAGAGACAAGGTCTTGCGGACGCCGATAGCTACCTCGTAGTCTCCGGTACTCGATCCTCCCGAACTCAACGACCTCCGTGATCAAACATACCTAGATCTGCACATGAAGTGCAGGGTGTAGCATAAGTACAACCAACTCAGCAAGTAACAGAAATAAATATGGAACTGAGAAGTAGTGACGAGCTATACAGTACAGTTCATTTTCAATAATTCCAGCAAGGATTAGACATACTTTAAAATCTGGCAGTTTAAGTCAAATCAGTTTTATACAATTAAAATGCAGGTGCTCCGGATATAGAAACTTTTAGAAATTTCACAACAAAGACAGATAGAAACTAAGTGCATCAACAATTGAAAAGCAAGTACAGCCTCTCAGGGCAACAATCACTCAAACCCTTAACAACTCGGCACTCAACTCTGAGCCCTCAATGCACATGCTCAATAGGTACTTGCGCTCACTGGGGGTGTTCAGACTCATGAAGGGCTCCAACAGTCCAAGCGTTATAATCTGCACGGACAACTCACGTGCCATAGTATAAATATCTGGATCCGCACAGACAACTCACGTGTTGTACGGACAACTCACGTGTTGCATGGACAACTCATGTGCCCTAGTATAAATATAAGGATCCGCATGGACAACTCACGTGCCATAGAACAATACCTCACAACTGTCCTTCGACCTTACTCGGTCATGAACCTCTATAGTCTCATAGCTCTCAATAAAGAAAGGGAAAACAACCCAAATCAAAGTGTTACAGTATATCATTAGGGAAAAATAACAGAGACTGAGGTAAACATATACAAAAATAACTATGACTGAATATAACTACCATGAGAAGGAATATAGCCTAAGTATGATCTCTAACAAGAAAGGCAGACAAGGTCTAGTAGACAGGAATGCATATAAACACAAATAAAGGCTATTAGACTTCACAGTCTCCTGGGACGGACCAAGTCTCAATAACTCACGGCCTACACTCACACGCATGTCACCTAGCGTGGGTGCTACCTTCAAATAGTCACATTATACCAACTCCGGGTTTCATACCCTCAAGATCAGATTTAAAACTGTTACTTACCTCAACAGCGTAGAACTCCTACTCCGAAATGCCATTTCCTCTCGAACCGACCTCAAAATGACCCGAATCTATCCACAAGAAATAAAATACGATCAATATGAGCTAAAGGAATGAATCCCACAAGAAAAATACCAATTTATAGGCAAAATCTCGAAATTCACTCAAACCCGGGGGCCACGTCTCGAAATACAACAAAAGTCATAAAACCCGAAAGCCCATTCACTCACGAGTCTACCCATACTAAATTTATCAAAATCCGACAAAATTTGGTCCCTCAAATACCCAAATTAATCTCTCCAAAATCCCAAGCCCTAACCCCTTATTTCACTTCAAAAATGCTACTAGTTAGGTGGGGAAGTTAACAGGAAAATACCATAGCTAATGATAATAGAGCATAAGCATCTTACCTCAATGAATATCCTTGAATCCCTTTCAAATATCACCCCATAATCTCCAAAGTCCGAATTGAAAATGGTGAAAATGAGCAAAAATCCCGAAGTCCCCTATCTATAGGTTCTGCCAAGGTTTTCGCACATGCAGCTCAAAAAATGCGCACCTGCGGAGCCGCTTTTGCACACAAATCTCTGCATCTACGGACAATCACTTAAGTGCCCATCTCCGCACCTGCGTTCCAGCCCAGGTCCTCTATGTCCGCATCTACGGCTTACCAAGCGCACCAGCGACCTCGCATCTGCGGCTCCCCCCTCCGCAGGTGCGGAAATACCGGTAGCAGCAGCTTCAGCTGCATTTTTCCAACTTCAAGTAATCCGTTAACCACACGGACTCACCCCGAGCCTCTCGGGACCTTAACCAAATATACCAACAAATCATATATTAACATACAAACTTAGACAGATCATCAAATCATTCAAAGCAACATCAAAACACCAAATTACCCTCGGATTCAAGTCTAAGAACTTCTAACTTCCCAAATTTCGAAAATGACGCCGAAACCTACCAAACCACGTCCGAATGACCTCAAATTTTACACACACGTCACAAATGACACCACGAACCTACTCCAACTTCCGAAAATCCATTCCGACCCCGATATAAATTTTTCCACTGCCGACCGTAATCGTCAAATTTCTAACTTTTGCCAATTCAAGCCTAATTCCACTACGGACCTTCAAATCATATTCCGGACGCAGTCCTCAGTCCAAAATCACATAACGGAGCTAACGAAACCATAAAAATTCAAATCTGAGTTCGTTTACACATAAGTCAACATCGGGTTGACCTTTTCAACTTAAGCTTCTACTTTAGAGACTAAGTGTCTCAATCCACTCCGGACTCGAACCAACTAACTAGGTATATCATAATATAGCTGAAAAGCACAAAAGGAAGCAGAAATAGGGAAAACTGGGCTATAACTCTCGAAACGACCGGCCGAGTCGTTACATCCTCCCCCTCTTAAACAAACGTTCGTCCTCGAATGGGTCTAGAGACATACCTTGAGTCTCAAATAGGTGTTGATATCTGCTCCACATCTCCCGCTCGGTCTCCCAGGTGGCCTCATCTACAGGCTGACCTCTCCACTGCACCTTCATTGAAGTTATGTCCTTTGACCTCAACTTCTGAATCTGTCGATCCAAAATGGCCACCGGCTCCATATCAGAAGTCATATCACCCTCCAACTGAACCGTGATGAAGTCCAAAATATGGGACTAATCGCCAACATACTTCCGGAGAATGGAAACATGAAACACTAGATGCACGCTCGACAAGTTGGGTGGCAAGGCAAGCTTATAAGCCACCTCCCCTATCCTCTGAAGCACCTCAAAAGGCCCAATGAACCGGGGGCTCAACTTTCCCCTCTTCCCAAACCTCATAACACCTTTCATGGGTGATACCTTTAACAAAACCTTCTCCCCAACCATAAAAGACACATCACGGTCCTTCTTGTCGGCGTTGCTCTTCTACCTAGACTGCGCCGTGCGAAGCCGCTCCTGAATCAATTTTGCCTTATCTAATGCATCCTGGACCAAGTATGTACCCAAGAGCCTAGCCTCACCCGGCTCAAACCATCCTACCGGAGATTTACACCTCCTCCTATATAAAGCCTCGTACTGAGCTATCTGAATACTCGACTGGTAACTGTTGTTATATGCAAATTTCGCGAGCGGTAAGAACTGGTCCCATGAACCCCCAAAGTCAATGACACAAGCGCGCAATATGTCCTCCAATATCTGAACAGTGCGCTCGGATTGCCCGTCCATCTGAGGGTGAAAGTTTGTGCTCAACTCAACCTGAGTACCCAACTCTCGCTGCACGGCCCTCCAAAACTGCGATGTAAACTGAGTACCTCTATCTGAAATGATGGAAATCAGAATACCATGCAGGCGAACAACCTCTCGGATATAAATCTCAGCCAACCGCTCTGAAGTGTAAGTAGTTCTAACTAGAATAAAGTGCGTAGACTTGGTCAGCCGATCCACAATAACCCAAATAACATCGAACTTCCTCGAAGTCCGTGGGAGCCCAACTACGAAGTCCATGGTGATCAGCTCCCACTTCCACTCTGGGATCTCTAACCTCTGAAGCAAGCCACACGGTCTTTGATGTTCATACTTAACCTGCTGACAGTTGAGACACCGAGCCACAAACCTAACTATATCCTTCTTCATCCGCCTCCACCAATAGTGCTGTCTCAAATCCTGGTACATCTTCGCGGCACCCGGATGGATGGAATACCGCGAGTTGTGGGCCTCCTCAAGAATCAACTCTCGGAGCCCATCTACATTAGGCATACATATCCGGCCCTGCATCCTCACACACCATCATCACCAATAGTCACATCTCTGGCATCACCTCATTGAACCCTGTCCTGAAGAATGAGCAAGTGGGGGTCATCATACTGACGCTCCCTGACACGGTCATAAAGAGAAGACCTGGAGACCACACAAGACAATACCCGACTCGGCTCCGAAATATCCAATTTGACAAGCTAGCCCGCTAAGGCCTGAACATCCAATTCCAAGGGTCTCTCTGCTGCTGGAGATACACTAAACTCCCCAAACTCTCTGCCCGGCGACTCAAAGCATTGGCCACCACATTGGCCTTCCCTGGATGGTACAAAATAGTGATATCGTAGTCCTTAAGAAGCTCTAACCATCTCCGCTGACGCAAGTTAAGATCCTTCTGCTTCAACAGATACTGCAAACTCTGGTGATCAGTATAGATCTTGCAATGAACCCCATGCAAATAATGACGCCAAATCTTCAAGGCATGAACAATGGGTGCTAACTCAAGATCATGAACAGGATAGTTCTTCTCATGGGTCTTCAACTGGCGCGAGGTATAGACAATCACCCTACCCTCCTACATCAGAACACATCCAATACCTACCCTTGAGGCATCACAATACACGGTGTAAGAACCTAAAGCTGATGGCAGAACTAACACTGAAGTTGTGGTCAAAGCAGTCTTGAGCTTCTAAAAGCTCTCCTCACATGCATACGACCACCTGAATGGAGCACCCTTTTGGGTCAATTTGGTCAAGGGCGATGCAATAGATGAAAATCCCCCCACAAAGCGATGGTAATAACCCACCAAACCAAGAAAGCTCCTAATCTCCGTGGCTGAAGACGGTCTAGGCCAACTCTGCACCGCCTCTATCTTCCTCGGATCCACTTGAATACCCTCACTGGACACCACGTGCCCCAAGAATGCTACTGAAACGAGCCAAAACTCACGCTTGGAGAACTTTGCATAAAGATTCTCCTCCCTTAATCTATGCAATACAACCCTCAAAATGCTGAGCATGCTCCTCCTGGCTACGAGAGTACACCCGGATGTCATCAATGAATACAATAACGAATGAGTCCAAATAGGGCTGGAATACATTGTTCATCAAATGCATGAACGCTGCTGAGGCATTGGTCAGCCCAAAAGACATCATCAAGAACTCATAATGGCCATAACGGATCCTGAAAGCTGTCTTAAGAATATCCGAATCCCGAATTTTCAGCTGGTGATAACCGAACATCAAATCAATCTTGGAGAACACCCTCGCTCCTTGAAGATGGTCAAATAAATCATCAATACGAGGCAAAGGATACTTGTTCTTGACTGTGACCTTGTTCAACTGCATGTAATCAATGCACATCCTCATGGAACCATCCTTCTTCTTTACAAATAGAACTGGTGCACCCCAAGGTGACACACTAGGCTGAATAAACCCCTTATCAAGGAGTTCCTAAAGCCGTTCATTCAACTCCTTCAACTCCGCCGGTGCCATACAATACAGTAGAATAGAAATAAGCTGAGTTCCGGGCACCAAATCAATACCGAAATCAATATCCCTGTCAGGCGGCATGCTGGTAGGTCTGCAGGAAACATATCCGGAAAGTCACGTACCACCGGAACAGAATCAATGGTAGGATTCTATGCACTAACATCCATCACAAAAGCCAAATAAGATAGGCAATCCTTCTCAACCATACGCTGAGCCTTCAAATATGAAATCACCCTACTAGGTACATAATGTGTAGAACCGCTCCACTCAACCCTCGGAAATCCCGGTATCGCCAACGTTACGGTCTTAGCGTGACAATCTAGAACGATATAACATGGAGATAACCAATCCATACCCAATATCACATCAAAGTCAACCATACTGAGCAACAAAAGGTTCACTCGGGTGTCAAAACCCCCAATAGTCACCACGCATGACCGATATACACGGTCCAACACAATAGTATCGCCCACAGGAGTAGATACACGAATAGAAGAAACTAAAGACTCACAGGGCATATCCAGAAAATAGGCAAAATATGAGGAAACATATGAATACATGGAACCATGGTCAAATAATACAGAGGCGTCTCTGTGACAAACTGAGACAATACCTGTAATCACAGCATCTGAAGTAATAGCATCTGGTCTGGAAGGGAGGGCATAAAAACAAGCCTGACCACCCCCTGATCTGCCTCCCCCTCTCGGGTGACCCCTAACTGACTGGGCTCCACCCCTAGCTGGTTGAGCTCCACCCCTAGTTGGCTGGGCGGGTGATGGAGGAACTGGTGCTGGTGCCATCGCCTGAGTACTCCGCTGTGGAGTCCCACCCAATAGCCTAAAGCAATCTCTAATAATGTGACCAAAATCTCCGCACTCTAAACAACCCCTCCTCTGACGAAACTGCTGCTCCTGATGCCCAAAAGCACTACCCAGGGATATCTGAGCGGACGGGGCATGATGAGAACTCCACGTTGGTAGTGCACTGAATGATGACTGGCCCTGCTGATGACTGTGAGAACCATGGCCAAATGATGCACTACGGTGAAATGGCCGAGCTGTCTGAGCCTGTCTGAAATGACAACCTTTACCGTGCTGGAACTGACCCCCAGAAGGAGCACCGCTGAATCCACCCTGACCACGAGGCCTCTTGGCCTCCCTCTCAACCTTCTCCTGACCACGAACCATCTCAATATGCCAAGCAATGTCGACAACCTCATCAAAGGTAGCACCAGACACCCTCTCTCTGGTTATAAGCAACCGTAGCTGAAAAGTGAGACCATCCTAAATGCCCTTTCCTCTCGAACCGACCTCAAAATGACCCGAATCTAGCCACAAGCAATAAAATACGATCAATATGAGCTAAAGGAATGTATCCCACAAGGAAAATACCAATTTATAGGCCAAATCCCGAAATTTACTCAAACCCGGTCCCCAGGTCCACGTATCGAAATTCGACAAAAGTCACAAAATCCGAAAGCTCATTCACTCACAAGTCTACCCATACTAAATTTATCAAAATCCGACATCATTTGGTATCTCAAATCCCCAAATTAATCTCTCCAAAATCCCAAGCTCTAACCCCTTATTTCACTTCAAAAATCCTACTAATTAGGTGGGGAAGTTAACGGGAAAATACCATAGCTAATGATAATAGAGCTTAAGCAACTTACCTCAGTGAATATCCTTGAATCCCATTCAAATATCACCCCAAAATCTCCAAAGTCCGAATTGAAAATGGTGAAAATGAGCAAAAATCATGAAGTGCCCTATCTATAGGTTCTGCCAAGGTTTTTGCGCCTGCGGAGCCGCTTTTGCGCACAAATCTCTGCATCTGCAGACAATCCCTTAAGTGCCCATCTCCGCACCTGCGCTCCCTATTCGCTTCTGCGACCTTGTAGGTGCGGAAAAGACCTCGTACCTGCGGCCATTGCTAGTCCTCCTCACTTCCGCATCTGCGGGCTCGCAGATGCGACCAATATTACGCACCTGCGGTTCTAGCCCAGGTTCTCTATGTCCGCATTTGCGGCTCACCAAGCGCACCAGTGACCTCGCACCTACGGTTCCCCCCTTCGCAGGTGCAGAAATACCAGTAGCAGCAGCTTCAACTGCACTTTTCCAACTTCAAACAATCCGTTAACCACCTGGACTCACCCGAGTCTCTCGGGACCTCAACCAAACATACCAACAAGTCATATATCAACATACAAACTTAGAAAGATCATCAAATCACTCCAAAACTTCATCAAAACACCAAATTACCCTTGGATTCAAGTTTAAGAACTTCTAACTTTCCAAATTTCTCAAACGACGCCGAAACCTACCAAACCACGTCCGAATGACCTCAAATTTTACACACACGTCAAAAATGACGCCACGAACCTACTCCAACTTCCGAAAATCCATTCCGACCCCGATATCAAATTTTCCACTGCAGACCAAAATCTCCAAATTTCCAACTTTTGCCAATTCAAGCCTAATTCCACTACGGACCTTCAAATCACATTTCGGACGCACTCCTAAGTCCAAAATCTCCTAATGAAGCTAACAGAATTATAAAAATTCAAATCCGAGATCGTTTATACGTAAGTCAATATCCGGTTTACTTTTTCAGTTTAAGCTTCTACTTTAGAGACTAAGTATCTCAATCCACTTCGAAACCACTTCGGACCCGAACCAACTAACCCGGTATATCGTAATATAGCTAAAAAGCATAAAAGGAAGCAGAAATAGGAGAAACAGGGCTATAACTCTTGAAACGACCGGCCGGGTCGTTACACATATTCACCCGTTATGGATGCCATAACATTTTAATATCTCATCAGTTTAGCCTTACGTGAAAGGCTTGAAATACATCTAATGTATGTGGTTACAGCTTATATGTACGGGTCACTTGATAATAAAATTTACATAAAAATTCCCGAACGATTTAAAATGCCTGAAGCAAATTCAAAATCTCGAGAAATGTACTAAATCAGATTACAGAGATCTTTGTACGGTTTAAAGCAATCTAGGCGCATGTGGTATAATCGCCTCAATGAATATTTGCTAAAAGAGGGTTATATAAATGATGTTATTTGTCCATGTAATTTTATAAATAAAATGGCTTCAGAATTTATTATGCGTGCTGTTTATGTTGATGACATAAATCTTGTTGGAACTCCAAAAGAGCTCCAAAAGGCAATTGAATATTTTAAGAAAGAATTTGAGAAGAAAGATATTGGAAAGATAAAACTTTGTCTTGGTCTGCAAATTGAACATTTAGCAAACGAGATCTTTATCCATCAATCTGCCTATACAGAAAGGGTCTTAAAACGCTTTTACATGGACAAAGTGCACCCATTGAGTACACCAATGGTTGTTCAATCACTTAAAGTGAATAATGATTTGTTCCGAACTCCAGAAGAGGATGATGAACTCCTTGGTCCCTAAATACCCTATCTCAGTGCAACTGGTGCACTAATGTATCTTGCTAATGCTACAAGGCCTGATATAGCATTTTCTGTTAATTTACTAGCAAGATATAGTTCTTCTCCTACACAGAGAGATTGGAACGGGATTAAGCATATATTGCGATTTTTAAAGGAAACTCTTGATATGGGTTTGTTTTATGCTAACAAAGATAGTGCAGATCTTGTTGGTTATGCAGATGCAGGTTAATTATCTGATTCCCATAAAGCTAGATCTCAAACAGGGTACGTGTTTACATATAGAGGTACTGTCATAGCATGGCGCTCCACAAAGCAGTCTATTGTTGCTACTTCTTCAAATCATGCTGAGATAATAACTATTCATGAAGCAAGTAGGGAATGCGTATGGTTGGGATCAATAATTCATTTTATTCAAGAAAAATATGGTTTGGAATGTGAGAAAAGACCTACAATTTTATACGAAGATAATGCTGCATGCATAGCCCAATTGAAGGGAGGATTTATAAAAGGAGATAGAACAAAGCACATTTTACCAAAATTATTCTACACACGATCTTCAAAACAATGGTGACATTGATGTGCAACAAATCAGTTCAAGTGACAATCCGACAGATTTATTCACTGAATCTTTGCCAACTTCAACTTTTGAGAAGATGGTATACAAGATTGGAATGCAGAGACTCAAATATTTAAAACAAGGTTTTCATGAGGGGGAGTAAAATACGCGATGTACTCTTTTTTCCTTACTAAGATATTTTTTCACAGGGTTTTCCTTATAAGGTTTTTAATGAGACAGCTAGTAATGCGTATTACTAAATATGTGTACTCTTTTTCCTTCATTGGGATTTTTTTCCCACGGAGTTTTTCCTAGTAAAGTTTTAATGAGTCACATTATCTTCTAATGAACATCCAAGGGGAAGTGTTATAAATATATTATATTATGAATATTCATTTAGTACTCCGTTGTAAATAAACTTCTTGAATAAGCTTATCCATATGAGACTCCGTTGTAAATATGTCTATCTATTTAGTACTCTATTGGAAATAAGTCTTCTGAAGAAGCTTATCATTTTGGTACTCCGTTATGGATAAATATTACCCGGTAAAAGATTATCTATATCTGGTACAGTAGCAGCTTACACAGCAGCTTACACGGCAGCTTGCAGTAGTAGCTTACACAACAACTTCCTTTTTTTTATAAATAGAAGAGATTTCAGTTCATTATGTACATAAGTTTGAAATTTGAATAATATATCAGTTTCTCTCTATACTTGTCTTTACTTTACGGTCTTTATTTTATAACAAAATGTTAATAAACTTAGAGAATGATCAACAAGTACCCGATTTCCTGCTAAAGATACATATATGCATGGGTTAACTCATTAACCTCTTATGCAATAGAGTCAATTTGTACAATAGGAAAAACCTTCACTCACATTAAAGTTAGATAACTAATACCTTGTTTTGTCAAGTTTCTAAAATTTACTTATTTTGAAAAGTATTTCTTTTAAAAGTGTTTTTCAAAAAAATACTTTTTTCGTGAGAAACAGTTTATATGTAGCTTGTAGGTTGAGCTTCTCCAGAAGCAGTAATATGAACAACATTAAGAATAAAAACAAGCAAGAAATTTTTATAGTATGGGAGAAAATTATGGACTTTGAGTACATGTGATTTTTCATTGCCCTACAAGGGATACTAATTCTCCTATTTATAGCTCTATTGAGGAAGAGAAGATCACCAATCAAGTTCCTATTGAATGAGAATAAAACCACCATTGATGACTGCATAATAGTTGGCTATTAATACAGAGATTCTTTGTAACGACTGCTCATTGAATGTTGTTCGATGTCTTATCTTCAACTCTTTGTTATCGGTTCCCATGCCTTCAGGATTTACACAGCATCGATCCATGCTTGTATCCGATGCCAACTACTTATTGACTTACATCTTACCTTTCCTTAGTTCTACGTGTCATATCGTCATTTGTCCAATTGTTGCTAACTAATTTTATCCCATACAGATAGTCCCCCTACTTTCCGGTGAAAATACTTTAGTGTTGTCGGAAAGTATATAAAACTTCTTTTCTTAGTGGGTAAGTTTCTGTACAGTTTCTGACACTTGAAACGACACATGTCTCTTCGTATTTAATGATCCAAACACGTGTTACTCTATGATTTAGTAAATATTTTCGTCAGTTTCCAAGGTAATCATGACCACGAATTATGGCACTTATAAACTCCTTCCCTGCTCTTCAATTTTACTTTTCACTTTCACAAACTCTTATTCTTCTTAGAACCCTACTGCAAAATTTATCTTCCTCACTAAAATCTCCCTTCTCAAATTTCTTATCATCAAGTCTTTTAACACCGCTGTCCTTGAAAATACCAGTCTTCTCTTCGGATGTAACCCTAAAAAGAACAAAGCCAAAAACAAAGCCAAAGAAGTTGATATCGAATCTGAACCTCCTGTCGTGAACTCCATCATACCCCTTCAACTTAACACCTAGTCTGACCTTCAAGTCCAAAAATAACCCATTAATCCCAAAAGTGACAGACATTGGCTTGTTCGCAGGTATCTTTCTTCCATTTGTCTTTCTAGCATCCCTGTCGAGAAGGAAGATTGCGAATGGAAATCTTCGCCCCTAGTGAAGTGGAAAGGGTCACCTTTTCCAAACCAAAGTTCATGTATCTTTATACATAGCCTTTCACTTTGGGATTGGGTCAAGGAATCGACCTAATAATTTTAGAATTCTACCACTGATACCAAATCTGTTTGGCTAAATCAGGCCCATCAGTATAGCGTACGGTAGCTTGCCTCCAAAAATTATGCTCTGAGACCGAAAAAACTCTAAATCTCGCACACATGATCAACCTCTACTCTCCAAAGATCTTCTGTGGGGGTGTGCTAAAGCTCAGAGTCCCCAGCCTAAAGACAGAAACTATAGAGAAAACGTACCTCCTCGGCAGGGACTCGGGAGAAGAATTTGAAAGAAACACCAACTGTACCGACCACAATGGTCTTTAATAATGAAGAAACCAATGATGAAGTGGATTCCCTTCAGAAAAGAAAAAGATCTTCATCAGCTCAACCGAATGAGCTTCAAACTCTGCAACCGAATGAAGTTCTAGGACTCTTCACGAAAATGAAAATTGTTGAGTGATCACGTCCACAACACACCTCAATAAGAGATATGACACGGTCGTATGCAATAATAATTACCCAATTAGGAGTCAGGGTCGAATCCATTGGGAGTTATGATGGGAGTTAGGAGTATATATTTAAAGCAAACAAATGGGTTATCTAGATTGCACTTCCACAACACAATTTTATTTTCTACTTCTATTGTTAATCTAATGGTTGCAAGATAAAGGAAATATACTATAGATAAATATTTGTAAGGTTTTTCCAATTGGGTAAAAGGCCTAGGGATGTGACTATAACTTAGGTGGTTTATAGCTCACAACTCTACATTACCCACTCAACACCTCTCGGTCAGAGAGTGGTTTTGCCCAATTTGGCTTTCTCAAGACCAAATGGGTATCAACCAAAACAGTTGATAAGAGCTTGATTCGGGTTATTACTATCTCTAGGTTGAACCCTTTAATTGGGTTAATCAATCTCTCAATTAACCTAATTTCTTGTTAGCTAAGTTATCCTAGACTAGGTCCATCTTTCTCAAGTAGAGACTAAGTCAAGTACGCATGAATCAATATTTGCAACCAGAAATTCTAAAATTGAAGTATGATCTAAGCTAAATAATCAACACACAATCATAAACAAGTACTAAATTAGATACCCATAAGGTCTACACACTAGGGTTGGTTACAACCCTAGTAAAAGTCAAGCTACTCATAATGGAATTTAAAGAAAATAAAGAAGAAAAGCTAATTAAACTCATAATGGAAGATTAAAATGATGAAATCTAATGTAAATACACCAAAATAAAGTAAAACCTCCTAAAGTAGTAAAGAAAAACGGCTACAACAACTTCAGATATTCAAACTTGACCTAATTTTGTGAAACTCGTCTATTTATTGTTGCGACCAAACACACTCACGCAAGTATACGTGGTCGTCAAGTAATAGAGTAGTGAGTAGAGTATCGTTCCCATGAAGACTTATAATTAACTTTTGACTAATTCAAACTCAAATAACTTATCGATTCAAGCGATTTCTCACAAAATAGATAATTTCCTAATTTACTACCTAAAAACTATCAAGTAATGAAATACTAGAAATCAACCACAATACTTAAACAATTTCGAATAATAATCAATAAGAGATAATATTCCAGGGTCACGGGTTAGCTATCAATCATGTTGCGTTCTTAGCTTAAAATAACTAATTGATTTATCTGGATTGTTGATTGACAGGGTTGATATTACTCATAAGAATCTTTCGAGTCCTTACTCATCTATTCAAGCTAACTCAATGCTTATATGTCTATGGAATTAAGACTAACAAGAATGCATTTACAATTCCTGTATTTCAACCGAGCAAGGCAATTAAGTATATGTCTATCCTAATTGCGAATCCGTTCCCCAATGCCCAGGTTCAAGAACTTACTCTATTTAAATATATATGCAATCTAGAATTTCCACTTTCGAATTTAACTCTAGATTCATAGATAGTATTTCATTGTTAGCTATTCAGCAAAATAATTAAGAACAGAATTAAATAAACAACCCAATATGATAAAATCAACTTCGTCAAATTAAACTTCAAACATCAACATTCATGTATCACCTATGACCCTGGAACAATAGGGTTCTTAGCCACTCATGTTCATAAAATCATCAAAAATAAAGTTTTCAAACATAAAATCAATGAGTACTAGGAAAGGGATGGAAGAATTGATCAAATCCGTGCTTCCGAGTGTTTGGCGCCTCCCTTCCTCTCTCAAAGTCATGTCCTCTCTGTAAAAATAGGTTTAGGTTGGCTTTTATATGAGTTGGGAGCGTCTAGGGGTCGAAATAATCGAGTCCTAGTTAACAAAGGCTACTTTCCCGTTTTGAGCATCCAGGGTAGCGTGGGGCGCTGGCCCTGGTGCTCAAATATTTTAGCTGCTGTAAATTGCGCCACAGACAGTGCCCCACGCTGGCTGTGGCCCTAAAATTTCACTTTTTGCCTTTTTGTCCCGATTGCGCTCCAATTCGCGCCCTTTCGTCCCAAATTGCATCCGAATGATCCCTACACATAGAAATACCAAACTTTAGCACAAATAATCATATTAAACATCTCAAATCATCGAGACATAAGCAAACTATGAGGCGATATATATATATATATATATAATATATATCAAAATATGCATACATTAAGCCAATTATCAACACCCCACACTTAGACTCTTGCTCGTCCTCGAGCAATGGAACTATATTAACACCCCCAAAACGTACTTAGCACTATAAAAAAGGACTTCACAATTAACTCAATCAAACACCCTACCTTTTGACTATGATCGATGTCGGCAATTAAGCATGAACACACAAATTTTACATTCTTCCTATTTTTAAATAGCCCAAGTATACTCAATGTTATTCAACCAACTCAATCAACTCAAGCAACCTCTCCACAACCACCTTACCTCAAGAGACGGCTCGTTACCACTAAGCATCCTCAACTCACGCACTCACCCAACACAAGAAAGTGTACAACATCACCAATCCGTCATGAGATCAAGTGCCCTACCACAAGCAAAAGAATGAATATCAAAGTAGTCTAAAAATTCAAATGTCATTGAACATAAATTAAGGGCATCACACAATTGAACAACATTCACTCACTCTCACAAAGAATTTATGTGCCTCCCGTGGTCGTACCATAAGCTTGCCCGTAGTGTACATCTCTACTAATCTAAGCTAGTTAAATCTAGGATCAATTAAGACCTTAAGGTTGTAATATAGGCTAAGGGACATATATGATACATTTAGGAATAGTGACTAACTCTCCTAAGCACTTTAATACACTACACTCACAATTCAAGCGCAATTTCTTCTCAGCCCATTCACTTGTCATACACCATAACTAACATAGCCCTCTTTTCTATCAAGCACCTTTATGGTTTCACTAGCACGAGTGAGAAGGATTAGGAGGTGTGTCTTTCTACATTATTTGAACTTTTGTTTGCTTTTTCTTGCAAAATTTTTCTTTCTCCCTTTTCTTTTCCCTTTTTCTTTTACACACTCCATATATTGAAGTTCATAAGCTAGTGACCTTTATTCACAATTTTAGTGCACCTTAAGGGACCTTCATGGTTCCACTCAACAGTCACTTCACAATCTTTCACCTTACTTCTTTTAGCGACTAAGTGCCTTAGGAGGTAAAGGTTCAACAATCTCAAATTAAGAACAACTAGGAGTACGACTTGTAATGTGGTTGCCAAGGAAACGGTCTATAGGCTCAAAGGGCTAGCAATGGGAAAATTTTATTTATCTGTGACAAGCACCTTTATGGTCAAGCAAGAAACGCTTACGTCATCTCCTAGACTAGCACAACTTAATGATTTCGCAGTGATTAACACACGGGGCAAGTTTTAGACTATACAGGATAGCACAGAATATCAACAATCCTTACACATACATGGCACTTGACTCACTCAAGATGGTTCTGTGTGACTCTCAAGTCAAGCAAGCAAGCATATAAAGTTGAGAATGTTTAAGCAACAATGCACTAGGTGGCATACAAGTCAATCAACTGAGAAAAAGGCATCAAGGAGTAGGCTACTTAATTTACTTGGGCATTATAATTCAAATCATATATGCAGGAAGACAGAGCGCATGCCCTAACTTAACTTGCCAACACCAAACATGTCAAAAGGTATCTCCGAGCACCTCAGTTTTCTCCCTTATACTACTCCTAAAGAAATAAAACACAACACCCGGTTCGAGCTACATCCTTGGAAAAGAACCAGTGTCCAAAGAAAAACCAAGGGATACTACCTAACTATCCTAAAAAAAACTAAAAGAAAATCTTTTTGGTATTTTTAATCGGACTTTAATCCCTCAAGAAAATTATCCAACAGATCTATCGTCGGAAGTCCAAGTGTTTTTCTTTATATTTTTTTTATGTAATCTAGATAATTAGACTATGTTAGTCTTAAACTAAGCTAAAAAGCGATAAAAGAAAAAAACAATAACACTAAAAGTTCTTTTTATACAATTCAAGGAGTATTCCCCCACCCCACACTTAAATAATGCATAGTCCCCGATGCATAATAAATTCAAAAATAGAGTAAGGTGGAAAGGAAGAACTCCCTGCTAGTCAGAGTCTGCCTCATCAGGATGCCAACCAGCTGCGGCAATGGGCTCATCATCATCTATTAATTGTATCATCCGCATGCTCATTATCAGATTCCTAGTTAGTGTTTTCATCCTCAAATGGATAAAACGGGACTGCCTGGTGCTATGCCTAACATTTCCTTGGAAGAACTGGAGAGATCACTTCGCAATCGCATGTGCTCCTTATCTGACACCCCTATCATGCTCATAATAACATTGAGGGATTTGTAAAGATACCTGTTGAAATTTTCGTCCCTCTCATTCCTAGCAGCTTGGGTGAGCTTGGATGTGGACTCTAGCAGGGTTGTGATGTATAATAATTCTGTGGGTGCCTCAACT
The DNA here is from genome assembly GCA_000715115.1 of Nicotiana otophora. Lineage (NCBI taxonomy): Eukaryota > Viridiplantae > Streptophyta > Magnoliopsida > Solanales > Solanaceae > Nicotiana > Nicotiana otophora. The sequence goes on along the minus strand of AWOL01S0011284.1, from coordinate 75,781 downwards.
ACCTCGTCATAGCCAGGGTACTCTGGTACCCCACGAGAGAGCATGTGCTATGTCAGGATGCTGCCAAAAAAGAACCTTTTGATCCTTCCTCCAAAATGGGTGCGGGTCATCTCCCCAAGCATGAGCTCACCCATATTTATGGGGTTCCCGGTCATCAAAAAGTAGATCACGCACACTCGAGCTCGAGTGCACTCACTATTATGCTCAACGGGCATTAATCTAGCTTGCACAAAGTTTTCCCAGACCTAGGCCGTTTTGTTGTAGTCGAAACGGAGCATTTCAAGGTGAATATATTTCCCTTAGTCCCCGTCCACTTTGCATTAGAATCAACGCCACAAAGTGTGTGACATATTGCTTCGTAGCATGTACTTTTGATGAACTTTCGAAGCCTTCGTGGGTTAGGGCTATCAACTCCCAAAAAACGACACAAGGCTTCCCTATTCATTGGAATTTCCTTTCCTCTGACCTACTACCCGTCCTTTTTCTCGTTCCAGTTGGCATATAACTCTCTTACCATGCTTAGATTTTCCGGGCCCGGACATTTGAGGAGCTTATCCATCTTCTTTTCGATCAATGTAGCAAGTACATCTGGGATGTTCCGTTCTAAAGCCTTCACATTTATCCCCATTTCAGACACATATCTCCCATATGGAACAAAAGTATCATGCCATTTGATGGCGTCATCCCGAAAAAGTTCCACCCGAGGTCGTGGTGGCCTCGTAGACCCGCTAGCCACTTACTTTCCCTTAGCTTGTCGGGAAGAGCTCTCGCCTTGCTTGCATTTCTTTGGAGGGGGAGAAGTAGTGAAGGACTTCCCCACCCCTTTTCCTTTAGTGGCACCGTCACGAGCCATAACAAACTACACATGATAAACACAAAGATGAGAATGAATCAAGAGATATCACCTAAGGTCATCATGAGAGGCAAGATGACCCCACACTCAAAACCGAAGGCTATGTATAATCGAATCATAATATTGATTCAACGTGCACCAATGTGTTATCACAAGGCTATAGGTACTCAGACTTCCCTGTGCCATATAATTCAATTAGTCTAACATGGCCGTAACTTAACTATAGTGCCAGCATAATAGAGCTAAAGTCGACATTACTACATAAATTTAGTACACTAACTTTGACTTACAAGAGATTACAACAAAATACAATACCCCATAACACCCCACATTTCGTCCAACCTCATATACAAATACACTCGGCTACTTAGACTTCACCGGTGTTCAAATTTACTCTGGGCATCAATTTTTGCTCTTTTATTTCAACAATGGCGGAATAAGGTGGCCCTCCCAAATTTACATGAAGTATAAGGAATTATAGTTTACTACTTCAAACACATTCACAACCAAATTTTGCACCACTTTCGTGTACCATAAGTCACCCACAATAACATCAAAGTATGATTAAGAGACTTATGGGATTTGAGGATCGGGGGAGAAAGAAGACTACAAATGCTCTAAAAACTTCCAAAATATAAGAAAAGAGATAACAAGAAGAACATACCTTTGAGTCTTGAGATTAAATTGAGCAAGAAAGTTTTTTGAGTTTGAGATCAAGGCAGTAACGAGGCAGAAGAAGAAGAGAAGTTCGGTCAATTTACGTGAGAGTGAAAGGGGATGGGTTTTGGGTTTTAGTTATTTTTATTTAGGTGGGGGATGGGTTTGGGTAATTGGGTATAGGTTAGGTTGCGTGTGTATATGGGTAATTGGGTAGGGTTATGTGGGTTTGTTATTTTAAATTAAGAAAGCAAACAAAAAAAATAAAAATAAATAATACACTTACCCGACCCCCCAGCCCAGCGCCCCACGCTGGGGCTAGCGTTGATTTTCTGTTACTTACTGCAAAGTGCGCCCCAGCTAGTGTGGGGCGCTGGGCTGGGCGCTCATTTCGCTCATTTGTCTTTTGTGATAAACAATCCCGACTACCCGAACACTCAATATCTACATTACGCACATTCCACACCATTTACACCTAAGATTTTTGCAACTACAAAGAAAACATTAGCCTACTCTAACTAAAAGAAAACAAAATACTATGCTACGAAAGCAGTAAAAATTGGGCTGCCTCCCAACGAGCGCCTGATTTAACCTCGGGGCACGACTCAACATATTTTTAAGCATCGTCCAAGTCCACCGAGGTCTTGTGACGTGCAATGTCACCACCCCAATAATGCTTTATTCTCTGGCCATTTACCAAGAAGGTACCACTCGAGCTCGTATCATGCAATTCCACCGCTCCATGAGGCCTCACACTTACTACAACAAAAGGACCTGCCCAACGAGACTTAAGATTTTTGAGGAATAGCTTCAACCTCGAATTGAACAAGAGAACTTCTTGACCCGACTCAAACTCTCGATGTTGGATGTGCTTATCATGCCACCTCTTCGTCTTTTCTATATATAATTTGGCATTTTCATATGCGTGCAATCAAAACTCATCAAGCTCGTTGAGTTGCAGCAACCTCTTCTCACCAGCTGAGTCCATATCCATATTTAGCTTTTTGATCGCCCAATAAGCTTTATGTTCAAGCTCGACGGGCAAGTGGCATACCTTCCCATAAACCAACCTATACGGAGAAGTACCTATGGGAGTCTTGTATGCAGTTTGATATGCCCATAATGCGTCATCCAGCTTCCCAGCCTAGTCCTTTCTATTCCCACTTACTTTTTTCTTCAAAATCTGCTTTACCTCTCTGTTTGAAACTTCTACTTGACCACTCGTTTGGGGATGATAGGAAGTGGAAACCTTGTGCTTAACTCCATACTTTGCAAGAACAGTATTCAGTAATTTGTTACAAAAATGAGTTCCTCCGTCGCTTATCAACACTCTTGGAGTCGCGTGAAGATGTGCTTCTTTACAAAGCTTACCACTACCTTTGCGTCATTAGTAGGAAGAGCAATGGCCTCCACCCACTTAGAAACATAGTCGACGCCACCAAGATGTACCCGTGACCATTAAAATATGGGAATGGTCCCATGAAATCAATCCCCCAAACATCAAAAAGCTCTACTGCCAGAATATTTTTCAAAGGCATCTCGTGCTTCCTCGTGATAGTTCCGGTTCTTTGGCATCTGTCACTATTTTTAACAAAGGCATGTGTATCCTTAAATAATTTTGACCAATAAAAAACTGATTGTAGCACTTTTTGGGCGGTTCTATCCCTACCGTGATGACCTCCATATGGCGAAGCATGAAAACCATGCAATATTGCATTCATACCTTCCTTAGGAACACACCTTCGCACTAACTGATCTGCGCACTGCCTATATCGGAATGGCTCATCCCACATGTAGAGCCTCACATCATATAGGAATTTTCTTCTATTGTCAGGTGTCAATTCTGGTGGCGTCACCCCACTTGCAATAAAATTCACATAATTTGCATACCACGGGGCTTCACTTGAGGTGACTGCTAATAATTGCTCATCAGGAAATGTTTCTTTGATCAACCCCCATTCAGCTACATAGTTTCGTATTTCTAATCTGGACAAGTGATCAGCCACTTGATTCTATGTCCCTTTTCGATCTCATATTTCTACGTCAAATTCTTACAAGAGGAGGATCCAACGAATCAACCTCGGCTTGGCGTCTTTCTTTTCAAACAAGTATCTGATAGCTGAATGATCTGTGTAGACGATAACTTTGGTTCCCACTAGATAAGATCTCAACTTGTCAAACGCCCACACCACTGCAAGCACCTCTTTTTCAGTAACTGTGTAATTCATCTGAGCTGGATTCATAATTTTGCTCGCATAATAAATGGAGTGAAAGGTTTTATCCCTTATTTTCCCCAAAACAACTCTGATTGTTATGTCAATTGCATCGCACATCAACTCAAATGGCTTCGCCCAATCTGGGGCGATGATAATTGGTGCAGTCACCAACCTTCCCTCCAGTTCCTCAAATGCTTTCAGACATACATCATCAAACTTGAAGGTGACATCTTTCTCAAGAAGCCTGCACAAAGGAGAAGAAATTTTTGAAAAATCTTTAATGAAATATCGATAAAAACCTGCATGGCCCAAGAAACTGCGAATGCCTTTGACGGATGTCGGTGGGGGGAAAATTTTCAATCACTTCCACCTTTGCTTTATCCACCTGCAGAATATTTTTGGACACCTTGTGCCCCAAGACTATACCTTCACGTACCATGAAATGGCACTTTTCCCAGTTCAGTACCAAGTTTGTCTCTTCACACCTAGCAAGCACTTTATCAAGGTTCATTAGACAATTATCAAAAGAACACCCAAACACAGAAAAATCATCCACGAACACTTCTATAAATCTTTCAACCATGTTAGTAAAAATAGCCATCATACACCTTTGAAAAGTTGCAGGCGCATTACAGAGACCAAAGTGCATTCTCTTGAACGCATGCGTGCCATAGGGACACGTAAATGTAGTTTTTTCTTGGTCCTCTAGGGCTAATAACCATCTAGGAAACAATAGTACTTTTGGCCAGCTAACCTATCAAGAATTTGGTCAATAAAAGGGAGGGGAAAGTGGTCCTTTCGGGTGGCATTGTTCATTTTCTATAATCTATGCAAATTCTCCACCCAACGACAGTTCTTGTAGGAAGTAAGTCATTATTATTATTAACCACTACAGTCATCCCCCTTTTCTTAGGCACACATTGAACGGGTCTTACCCATTTGCTATCAGAGATTGGAAATACAATACCTACATCAAGCCACTTAATCACTTCTTTTCTTACCACCTCTTTCATGATTGGATTTAGGCGGCGTTGTTGCTCTACACTTTGCTTGTGTCCGTCCTCCATGAGGATTTTATGCATGCAGAAAGCTAGACTAATGCCTTTAATATCAGACATCATCCACCCAATTGCTCGCTTGTGCTCACGTATCACTCTCAACAGCTTTTCTTCCTGCAATTTAGACAAGTCAAAAGAAACAATAGTAGGTAAAGTGTCAGAACTACCCAAATAAGCATATTGAAGGTGAGGGGGTAGGGGTTTAAGCTCCAATTTTGGAGCTTCTTCAATTGACCGCTTTGGAGGAGACCCACTTGGCCTATTCAGAGGCTCAAATGGATGTATTCTCTGCATGTAAGCACATGATGCATCTAGGATATGCATCATCTCCTTAACCTCATCACCAATCTCCAAGCTATCGAACAATATGAGTGCTTTTTCTAGAGAATCGTCTAGATATACACTCGTATCAAGAAGTTGCTCATCCACCTCCACAACAGATATCATAGAGAGCTCCTTATAGTAGCGGGGAAGTTGAATCACTTTGTAGACATTAAAAACTGCTTCCTCATTGTCCACCCTCATAATTATTTTTCCCTCTCTCACTTTAATTATTGCATCACCAGTAGCCAAGAGAGGTCATCCCAATATGATTGGAACTTGTTCATCAGCCTCAAAATCTAGATTAATAAAGTCAGCTGGGAAGATAAATTTCCCAATTTGCTGCAACACATCTTCAATCACTCCTTCAGGGTAGGCTATGGACTTATCAGCTAATTGCAACATCACAGTGGTTGGTCTTGGAGCTCCCAGACCCAATTGCTTAAACAAGGACAAGGGCATTAGATTTATGCTCGCACCCACATCACAAAGAGCACGACCCACATCAATATTACCAATTCACACCGGCATGGTGAAGCTGCCAAGATCCTTAAGCTTTTGAGGAATCTTGTTTTGGACCCTTGAAGTGCACTCCTCAGTAAGTGCAACTGTCTTGAACTCAGTCAATTTCCTCTTGTGAGCCACTATATCTTTTATGTACTTAGCATACTTTGGAATTTCACGAAGTACATCCACCAATGGAATATTCAATTGAACCTGGCTCAACATAGAGAGAAATTTGTTGAACATGCGATCATCATTATTTTTTTGCAATCTCTGGGGGAAAGGTGGTGGTGGCCTTGCATCCTCCACTGGCTTTGAACCTGCATCATTTTTCTTCGACTCGTGTATTGCCTTAGGGATCAGTTCCCCCTCAGGTATAGGCTTGTCCTTTCTCTTCTTTGGCACTTCTTCTAGTTCTCTCCCATTTCTGAGTGTAACTGCATTAACTTGAAGGTTCTTCTCCGTATCACTGGGAAAAGCGCCTGCAGGTCNGCCCCCAAATCACAAAGAGCACGACCCACGTCAATATTACCAATTCGCACAGGGATGGTGAAGCTGCCAGGATCCTTAAGCTTTTAAGGAATCTTGTTTTGGACCCTTGAAGTGCACTCCTCAGTAAGTGCAACTGTCTTGAACTCAGTCAATTTCCTCTTGTGAGCCACTATATCTTTTATGTACTTAGCATACTTTGGAATTTCACGAAGTACATCCACCAATGGAATATTCAATTGAACCTGGCTCAACATAGAGAGAAATTTGTTGAACATGCGATCATCATTATTTTTTTGCAATCTCTGGGGGAAAGGTGGTGGTGGCCTTGCATCCTCCACTGGCTTTGAACCTGCATCATTTTTCTTCGACTCGTGTATTGCCTTAGGGATCAGTTCCCCCTCAGGTATAGGCTTGTCCTTTCTCTTCTTTGGCACTTCCTCTAGTTCTCTCCCATTTCTGAGTGTAACTGCATTAACTTGAAGGTTCTTCTCCGTATCACTGGGAAAAGCGCCTGCAGGTCTAGTATTTTGATTTGCTGCTAACAGTCCCATTTGCCTCTCAAGATTTCTGAATTGGTCCTAAGATGTTGATTATCAAGAAACAACTTCGTTAGAAAGTCATTCGTAATCTCATCTATCTGTTGGGGTAGCTTCTGAGGTTGATTAAAATTTCCTTGGGGCCTATAATGATTTTGATTCGGCTAATTTCCGCCCCATGAGAAGTTGGGATGAATCTTCCAATTTGGATTGTAAGTGTTCCCATATTGTGCATGTTGATTCTTCGGACCTCTACTCTATTGCCCTACATAGTATATAGATTCAGGATTCATGGGGAACATGTCACTCGTATTACTATCACCACATAGTTCGCATCAAATAGACATATGTTGTACATGTTGCATCTGTTGTGTTTGTTGCATTGTCATTCTATTCATCTAATTTGCCAATTTTGCTATATCGGCTCTCATGGCTGAGAAGTAATCAAGCTCAATCACCTTGGCTACTTTCTGTTTAATTGCTCTTCGTGAGTCCCCATCTCTTTGCCAATTATGATCATTAGCAGTGAAGTTATTTAGCAAGAGTTGGATTTCACTATACAGCCTCGCCATGGAACTACCCCCACAAGCTGAATCAAGATTCATCTTTGATGCCTCGTCTAGCCCATCAACAAACGTGTGACACAACACCTCATCAGTTTGACAATGATGCGGGTAGTCTCTGAGTAGCTTCTTATATCTTTCCCAAGCTTGACGCAATGTCTCACCATCCAGTTGTTGGATCCCAAAAATCTGGCTCCTCAGCGACTTTGTCTTCTTAGTGGGGAAAAACTTGATTAAGAATTTCCTTTCTAGATCATCCCAAGTGTGGATTGAGTTCGCGGGCTCCTTTTGCAACCATTCCTTAGCTTCCCCCAGTAGTGAAAAGGGAAATAGTGTCATCCTGACATAGTCCTTGGAAATGTTCGGATAATTATAGGTGTCCGTAATTTCCAGGAAATTCTGAATGTGCCTCTGCGGGTCTTCATGAGATATACCCACATATTGCCGTGTGGACTGAATCAGTTGTACCATGTACTCTTTGAGTTCAAAATTCCCTATGGTATCGGGCTTTACAATAGCCTGAGTCATATTAGCAAGATTGGGCCTTGCGGCTTCTATCACTGCACGCTCTTCATTACCCGCCATCTCTGTTGACTGTGGTTGAACTACAATGTACAACTCTCTTTCTGTTCTAGTTCTAGCTTTGACTTCCCTCCTCACTCTGTGAAGTGTTCGTTCAATTTTAAGATCAAGAGGAAGGAGATTATTTGTTCTTCTACTCCTCCACATTCAAGAGAAGAGCCTGCGTTAACACAAACAAGGTAAACTGAAAATTAGAACTTGAATAAATAACTAATAAAAGCTTAACTCAGTCAAGTAGCTAATTTCTAAGTCCCCGATAACGGCGCCAAAAACTTGTGTGATCGAACACAATCACGCAAGTATACGTGATCATCAAGTAATAGAGTAGTGAATAGAGTATCGTTCTCACGTAGACTTATGATTAACTTTTGACTAATTCAAACTCAAATAACTTATCGATTCAAGCGATTTCTCACAAAATAGATAATTTTCTAATTTACTACCTAAAAACTATTAAGTAATGAAATACTAGAAATCAACCACAATACGTAAACAATTTCGAATACCAATCAATAGGAGATAATATTCCAGGGTCACGAGTTAGCTATCAATCATGTTGCATTCTTAGCTTAAAATGACTAATTGATTTATCTGGATTGTTGATTGATAGGGTTGTTATTACTCATAAGAATCTGTCGAGTCCTTACTCGCCTAATCAAGCTAACTCAAATGCCTATATGTCTATGGAATTAAGATTAACAAGAATACATTTATAATTCCTGTATTTCAACCGAGCAAGGCAATTAGGTGTATATCTATCCTAATTGCGAATCCGTTCCCCAATGCCCGGGTTCAAGAACTTGCTATATTTAATTCTATATTCAATCTAGAATTCCCACTTTCGAGTTCAACTCTAGATTCGTAGATAGTATTTCACTGTTAGCTACTCAGCAAAATAATTAAGAAAAGAATTAAATAAACAACCCAATATGATAAAATCAACTTCGTCAAATTAAACTTCAAACATCAACATTCATGTATCATCCATGACCCTAGAACAATAGGGTTCTTAGCCACTCATGTTCATACAATCATCAAAAATAAAGTTTTCAAACATAAAATCAATGAGTAGTAGGAAAGGGATGGAAGAATTGATCAAATTCGTGCTCCCGAGTGTTTGGCGCCTCCCTTCCTCTCTCAAAGTCACGTCCTCTCTGTAAAAATAGGTTTAGGTTGGCTTTTATATGAGTTGGGGGCGTCTAGGGGTCGAATAACCGAGTCCTAGTCGAAAAAGGCTACTTTCCCATCTTGAGCGTCCAGGGCAGCGTGGGGCGCTGGCCTGACTCTCAAATATTTTAGCTGCTGTAAATTGCGCCACAACCAGCGCCCCACGCTGGCTGTGGCCCTCAAATTTCACTTTTTGCTTTTTTGTCCCGATTTGGCTCAAATTCGCGCCCTTTAGTCCCAAATTACATCTGAATGATCTCTACACATAAAAATACCAAACTTTAGCACAAATAATCATATTAAACATCTCAAATCGTCGAGATATGAGCAAAATGTGAGGCGATATATATCAAAATATGCATACATTAAGCAGATTATCATTTATACAGGGTCAAATATCTCGGACAAAAATGCCCCTTGGGAGGTTCTGCGGCCGCAAAATTCCATGTGCGATCCGCAGATTGCTTCAGATGGCAAGAAGTGGAGTTCTACGGCCGCACATTTCTGAACTATGACCGCAAGGCAATCTTATGCGGCCGCACATTTCTGGAGTGCAGCCACGAGGCAATCTTCTGCGGCCGCACAATTCTTGTACGATCCGCAATTCACAAAGGCTCCTGGACTTGATCTTTTTGCATATTCTCTGATCTTTGACTCCTAGCCCAGTTCTGCGGCAGCACAATTTATGTGTGGTCCGCACATTGCTGAAAGGTCTGCTATATTTTTCTTTTTATTTTGCAGCCGCAGATGGAATTCTGCGGTTCGTAATTTCTTCTGCGGCCGAAGAATTCCTTCTGCGGACCACACATTTGTGCTTCTGTGCTCTTTATTACCTTGTGCTTTGGAATACTCTTTTTTTAGAAGGATTTATCTTGGGAGACCAAACTTCCAACATTCCTGCAATTTTGCATAATTTAATTAGTTCTGGGAATACAATTCAATACTTTCAGACAAAAACAAAAGCTAAAATGAGCTAATAAGCAGTCAAAATCCCTACTTATCATTGCGAACGCTAAGTCCCACTTTCGGGATCCAATTGACGTTTCCATTCCGAGGCATCCTACCCTGGAGGTACCTCTACCATCAACTTCTGAGCCAGCTACAGTTGCGTTTCCTTCTACACCAGCTGCTACCTCTTCACCGGTCCCAACTGAACCAATAAGAAATGTTCCTTCCCCACGGTCATTTGATCATGGGAATCTAGGGAACACTTTCCCGGTACCCACTCAAAGCCTCAGTGGCATACGAAGTATCATTCTTATGATTTTGAATGAGTGACACATACTTTCCAAACTGGTGGAGGTTTCCAACTACCTGAAACCACTGGCTAGAAAGAAAGATTAGATAAAGAAGGACTCCCTTCCTGCTGAATGTCTGCTAAAATAAAGCATGCAATGTTCGGCTCAGGTATCAATCTAAACTTCTTCTCTTCCCTTTTTTGTTTGTTAAATTTTGCCTTAATAACCTTAGCTTTAACCTTTTTAGGCTAACCTCCTTGTTTTCGAGGGCCTGCAAAGGTTGATTTTGGAAAAAGAAGGATTTACAATGGAATGAAATCAACTTTTGGCCTAACTGAATTAGCTTGTTGAGCACCTCCTTATTTCGGAAGCAAAAGTTGCTCAAATGGGCGAGCTCGAGGCTCGATTGCAACAATTTGAGTAAGATAGAATGGTTTCCAAGAAGCCGCTCAATTACATGGAGATCTTAAGAAGGCGAAGGCTAAGTGGGCTGAACTGTATGATACCGTGACTGGTGTGGCCGAGCTCAAGTCTTCTTTTATGGAGAAAGTTAATAACGTGGAGGCTAGCTTACGCTCCAAAACTGAAGATGCCAATGTTGCCGAGGAGAAGAGAGTCAAAATGGAAGAAAGGCTAAAAAGGGTCATAGAGTAGAACCAACTTCATGAGACAACCAATATTGAGTTTTATTCCAGGATCAGTGTTCTAAAAATTAAAAATGATAAGCTCCAAACAAAATGTCACGGCCCAACCTCGAGAAGCGCGACCGGCGCTCAACCGAGTGAACCCGGCCGAGAAAGCCTGTTAGATACTTTCTACCCAACTCACCCATGATCCAGAAAAGACGTGATTTCATTAATTATACAGTAGGAAGCTCATTCATGCAATACTAAATTGTTTCATTAGCTACTTCGCCTTTCAGTCTCAAAATACATATATTCTTATAGTTCGAGTGGAACAAGTGATCAAACACAACATAACTTGCTGAACATTCCCAACACCCATATACAAACCACACAGTGTCTACGGAGCCTCGAAAGATACAAAAGAGTGTAAAGAAGGTGCCAACAATAAGGCCCCGGCTATACCTCAGAAAGTACAACAATATAAACAAAAGATATATTATATGACCCTAGAATGAAATGGGGCTCACCGAGTCCGCTGAGATGAGGATGCAACACCTATCTGTGATCAACACTCTCTGCTATGTAACCGCCTGCATCCATTTAAAGATGCAGCGCCCCCGACAAAAGGGACGTTAGTACTGTTGAATAGTACTAGTATGTATAATTAAACACCATCTCAATAGAATGAACAATAATACAGGGGGAGACAGTCAAGAATGCAATATGAGCTTCAAATAACACTAAAACATCAAGTTAAAGATCACTTAGATTTTCAAGTCAATTGCCACGTTATTTGGTTGGATGGTTTTATTTTTATGCCAATATACGACAGTCCACAATACCACCGTGTTCTTACACGGAGTTCGATCTCGGCCTGATCGGCTAAGCCATCTCATTTGAGACATCAACCATATTCACTATTTCATTTACAATACCACCGTGTTATTACACGGAGTCCGATCTCGGCCCGATGAGCTAAGCCATCTCATTCGATACATCAACCATTTCAATCGATCATCTTACTTTATATTCCTTTCCCATCTTTTCAACACATTGGCACACATGGCTTTAATTATAAAGTCGTTCTTGAAAATTGGCCTTATTTCATAATTCAAGTTCTTTTCCACAATCCAACATTATTATTATCATCAATAACAACACAGTTTTCATTGAACACTCTTGAGTTAACATATGAGCAATTTAGATTTCAAGACACATAGAGGCTTTTCACATAATTTGGCATAACAGTATTTAACAGAATTTGACGTGAAGTCTAGGCATATTAGCACATATTTTAAGTCTTGAACATTTACTCAGATAGTGAGATGATATGATGAAGGCATGGGTATACATATTACACATACATTTGCAAAGCAAGCACATTTGGGATAGCAATTTCTAGGACATTCAATTTTGGACTTATGTCGATCGCATGAATACCGTGGGATTCAATTCTAAGAAGAGGAGGTTTATCCAACATACCTCAATTGAACCTCTTAAAACTTTAAGATGTTTCGGAATATTAGCAACTTCAATCTATTTTAGCAATATAGCAAATTTCAACCCAAAATTAGGAAAACGATCATAATTCTAGCTCACTTGAGCATTCTGTCAAACACTATATATGCATTAAGGTTCCATGGCCCTTTCATGAAAGACTTCACCAACCCACACCCCATTATTTTCTATCTTTAACTCACAACCTCCCCACATCCCTTAGGAACACATGCATGCAAAGTAAGTACCCCCATCCCATGAATTACTTTACTAATGGCCCATTCTAGTTACAATTTGAAATTAAGAGTTTGGGTGATAGAATTTACCTCTTAGGAAGAAGACATAGGTGCCTCTCTTGATAATCTTCAAGGTTTTAAGTGAGAATTGAAAAGTAATTTGGTGAAGATCACTTTCTCCCTCTAGGACCCTCTCTCTCACTCTAAATATATCAGAAAATAAGCTCAAAATGGTCCAAGGTAGGTGTTTTAATGGAATAGGGTCGGGTTTAAAAACCCCAAAAATGAAGCTCCGGAACATGCGACCGCATAATGGTTATGCGGTCCGCAAAATTGGGGTGCCAAAACCTGAGAGGAACTGACCAGGTTTGCGGTCACTATACGGCCTGCAGACCTGTTTTGCGGTCCTATAATGCACCGCAGAACGGTTTTGCAGTCGTATAGTACACCGCAGAACCTCCCTCCGAAAAATCCCAAGGTGGGATATGCGACAAGAGTGCGACCCGTGAAACGGTTATGCAGTCGCATAATTGGCCGTGAGATTGACATAAAAAATGCCCAGAAAACTACCTCACTTTGCGACCATTCTGCGGTCCGCAGAGTGGTTCTGTGGTCGTAGAGCGGGCCGAAGAAATGCCTACGTCTGCCCAACATTTTCCTTCAACTCCCCAGCGTACTGTTCAATCCAAAAAGTTCGAACCGCGGCTCGCAAGCAAGTCGCGAAGAATTTCTACTATTATTACCCTCTACGCCATACTTCGGCATCATGGAATCCGGGTTTTTAGAAAACTGTTTACGGGGCCTTACATCCTTCCTCACTTAAGATCATTCGTCCTCGAATGAGAATCAGGGTCCACTATTTGTACCTAATGCAACTCAGGTTTTCAAACCCCACACCAGCTGCCCCAAATTTAACTAACTCCCTAAATTTCTAAATATTTTGCCAGAGTTTCCTTTATAACTAGGCCTATCTACCTGTCAGAGAGCCCCAGAAACACATCTTACAAACATATGCACAACCCAACGACGTAACAAAACTCATAACAATACCAACCGTGGCCTCATAAGAAACATATAATCAAAAGGAACACCTTTACATTAACTGAACAAGTGATACAAAATTCATAGGCGAATATGTTCATAAAATGAAAGGATTACACAGCTATTCAAACAATTAAGGATACTTCTTCTTCATTTCTTCCTAGGCCTCCCACGTGGCCTCTTCAACCTGCTAGTTTTTCGATAACACTTTCACAGAGGCAATTTCTTTATTTCTCAACCTTCGTACTTGTCTATCAAGAATGGCAACTGGAATTTCTTCATATTACAATTATTCATTAACCTCAATGGTCTCAACCGGAATAATAGCTGACGGATCCCCAACTACCTTCTTCAACATAGACACATGGAATACCGGGTTGACTAATGACATTTCGGGTGGTAGCTCAAGCTTGTACACCACCTGTCCTATTCTCTGAATGATTTTGTACGGACCGACATACCTCGGACTCAATTTCCCCCTTTTCCCAAACCGCATAATACCCTTCATGGGGGAAACCTTCAAGAATACCCAATCATCTTCTTTGAACTCTAAGTCTCTGCGACGAACATCCGAATAGGATTTTTGACGACTCTGGGAAGTTTTCAACCGCTTCTTTATGGTCTTAACCTTCTCCATAGCATGATGCACGAGGTTTGGCCCTATCTACTCAGCTTCCCCAATCTCGAACCACCCAATGGGAGGTCTACATCTTCTACCATACAATGCCTTAAATGGTGCCATCTGAATACTCGCATGAAAGTTGTTGTTATAAGAAAACTATATGAGTGGCAATAATCATCCCAGCTACCCTTGAAATCAAGAACACAAGCACGCAACATGTCCTCAAGCGTCTGAATAGTCCGCTCTGCTTGCCCGTCGGTCTGTGGATGGAAGGTTGTACTAAGATTTACCTGAGTACCCAAACCTTGCTGAAATTGTTTCCAAAAATTGGCCGTGAACTGAGCCCATCGATCGGAAATGATGGAAACTAGAGTGCCATGTAGCCTAACTATTTCCTTGATATACAACTGAGCATACTGTTCTGCTGTGTCGGTTGACTTAATTGGCAAGAAGTGTGCTGATTTCGTGAGTCGATCCACGATCACCCAAATTGAGTCAAACTTGTGTGGAGTGCATGGTAATCCTACTACAAAATCCATATTAATTATTTCACACTTCCACATTGGAATTTCTATGTTCTGTGCCAACCCACCAGGCCGTTGATGTTCGGCCTTCACTTGCTGACAATTCGGACACCTTGCCACAAAGTAAGCCACATTCCTTTTCATGTCATTTCGCTAATAGATTTCCTTGAGGTCATGATACATCTTTGTAGAGCCTGGATGCACGGAATACCTGGAAGCGTGAGCCTCGGTCTTGATTCTTTCCCGGAGACCATCTACGTTCGGAACACATAGCCGCCCTTGGTACCTTAGTGTACCATCATCCATGCTAAGAGTAAATTTCATAGTTTTATGTTTTTGAATCCCCTCCTTCAGTTGTACCAAAAATGGATCGTTGTATTGCTTCTCTTTGACTTCCACAACAAGCGACGTTTCATCCCTATTTTGTACAATTACTCCTCCTTCATTAGAGTCCACAAGACAAATTCCTAAACTAGCCAATCGATGAACTTCCTTGGCCAACGGCCTTTGATATACCTCTAAGTGTGCCAAACTACCCATAGATTTCCGGCTAAGAGCATCCGCCACAACATTGGCTTTCCCCGGGTGATATAGAATATCGATGTTGTAATCCTTGAGTAAATCAAGCCATCTTCTCTGCCTCAGTTTTAGCTCCTTTTATTTAAAAGTATATTGAAGGCTCTTGTGGTCCGTGAATACATCCACATGGACCCCATACAAATAATGACGCCAAATATTCAATGCAAAAACCACCGTCGTAAGTTCTAAGTCATGTGTTGGATACTTCTTTTCATGATTCTTGAGTTGCCTAGAAGCATATGCTATAACCTTGACGTGTTGCATTAACACGCACCCAAGCCCAATTCTTCAAGCATCATAATATACCGCAAATCCATCTGTACCCTCTGGCAGGGTCAACACGGGCGCTGTAGTCAATCTCGATTTCAACTCCTGGAAGCTCCTTTCATAAGCATCAGACCATTGGAACTTAACCGCTTTCTGAGTCAATTTAGTCAATGGAGAGGAAAGAATAGAAAACCCCTCCACAAACTTCATGTAATACCCTGTTAAGCCTAAGAAACTGCAAATCTCAGTTGGCGTTGTAGGTCTAGGCCATTACTGTTGAAATCTTTTGAAGATCAACCTTAATTCCTTCTCTAGAGACAACATAACCCAAGAATGTGACAGATTTGAGCCAACATTCGCACTTTGAAAACTTCGCATACAATTGGTACTGATGAAGAGTCTGCAAAACTACCCTGAGATGATAGGCATGGTCCTCTTGACCTCGTGAATACACAAGAATATCATCAATGAATACTATCACAAAGGAGTCGAGGAAAGGCTTGAAAACCCGATTCATAAGATCCATGAAAGCCGACGGGGCATTTGTTAGCCCAAAAGACATTACCAGAAATTCAAAGTGACCATACTGGGTTCTGAAAGCTGTTTTCGGAATATCCTGCTCCCCGATCTTCAATTGGTGGTACCCTAATCGTAAATCAATTTTGGAGTACTACGTATCACCCTGTAACTGATCAAACAAATCATCTATTCTTGGTAACGAGTAGCTCTTTTTGATTGTGACTTTGTTGAGCTGCCGGTAGTCAATACACATCCATAGCGATCCATCTTTCTTCCTTACAAAGAGAATCAGTACGCCCCATGGTGACACACTTGGTCAGATGAAACCCTTTTCTAACAAATCCTTCAATTGCTCCTTTAGCTTCTTCAACTCTGCTGGTGCCATCCTGTAGGGCGGAATAGATATAGGCTGCGTGCCTGGCATCACATCAATCCCAAAATCAATCTCCCTGTCTGGCGGAATCCCAGGGAGCTCATCAGTAAAGACCTCTGAAAATTCATTCACAACTGGCACATATTCGAGTGTAGGTGCCTCAACAGTGGTGTCCGTAACTCGGACCAAGTGATAGGTACACCCCTTGTTAATCATCTTCGTGGACTTAAGGTAAGAAATAAACCTACCCTTTGGCATCACATTATCCCCCTTCCACTCAACAACTAGCCAATTTGGAAATTCAAACCTAACAGTTCTAGTTCGGCAGCCGAGCTTTGCAAAACATGAATAAAGCCAATCTATCCCCATAATTACATCAAAATTGACCATCCCTAATTCAATGAGATTGGTCACGGTGTCTCGACCACGTACCGTGACAACACAACCCGTATACACCCTTGCGACCATAATAGACTCACCAACCGGAGTAGATACAGAGAATGGCTCCTGAAGCTGTTCCGGTTCTATCCCAAATTCCATAGCAACATAAGGGGTAATATAGGACAAGGTGGAACCGGGATCAATAAGAGCATATATATCATGAGATTGAACAGTTAATATACCCGTGACAATATCTGGAGAAGCCTTTGCACTCTGGCGACCACTCATAACATAGAAGTGGTTGGTCCTCCTGAACTCTGGGCACCACCCCTAGCTGCACCACGCCCTGCTGGTGCTGGAGAGCCTCGAGCTGGAGGGGGTGCTGAAGATGTAGCAGTTGTAGAACTGGATGGCTGTGCTATGCCCCTGCCCGCATCCTGGCGGGATGAACGACACTCCCTATGAATATGACCCTTCATTCTATACCCGTAACATACCGGCATGTCCTGGTAGTAGATCCCCATATGCATCTTCCCACACTTGGGGCATGGGGTTGTCCGCTGCTGCTAGAATCTCCCTCCTGATCGACCCTGATGGTGAGACCCCCTGCTGCCCTGATTGGGCCTGAAGCGACTCCCCTACTGCTGACTGTGCCCCACTGGCAGTGCATTGGCTGAAGACTGAGCATAAGACTAGGATGGCCCTGATGACCCTTCCCTAAAAGATGATCTCCCACTACCAAATGAATCCCCAGGGTTGCCCGCGGATCGAGCCCTACTGCTACCCTCTCGCTCCATCCTGTTCTTTAACTTTCAAGACTCTGTAGCTTGAGCAAACGACACCATCTTACCATAGTTTATATCATAATTTAAGGCAGCTGTGGCAGCCTCATTAATCACTAAAGGGCTAAGGCCCTGCACAAATCGATACACTCTCGCTTCCATGGTGGGCATCATGTGAATAGTATATTTCGACAGGCGCACGAACTCCATGTGATACACCTACACACTCTTACTCCCTTGCTTAAGATTCTCAAACTCTGCGGCATGGGCTGCCCTAGTCTCGGTAGGCAAGAAATGGTATATAAAGGCATCAACAAACTCACTCCACTTCGCTGGAGGGCTTCTCTCCTCCCGAGAGTCCTCCCACAGCTCAAACGAAGAATATGCCACCCCTTTCAGGCGGTAGGCGGCCAACTCCACTCCCTCCGTATCAGTAGCGCGCATAACCCGGAGAGTCTTATGTATCTCATCAATGAAGTCTTGTGGGTCCTCCTATGGATTAGCACCTGTGAACATCGGAGGATCCAACTGCATAAACCTGTTCACCCTGTTCAACCAGTGGAATCCCCTGGTTGGCTAGAAGATGTGGGTGCAACATTCGACCTTTGGGCCTGAGAAGCCACTATCTGAGTCAACATTTGAATAGCTCCCCTAAGATACCCATCTGTAATACCAGAACCGGAAGATGGTATTACAGATGGGTGGAGGTGGAACTTGAATATCAGGTGGAGGAACCGTCGCACCCTCAGTAGGTGTAGGGACTGGTGTGGCCTGGTCAGGTGTAGTGGAATCAGGCAGTGAAGCAGTCGGGGGATTACCTTCACCCCTCGGGTATTCACCCGCATCATCAAATAGAGGGTCAACTGCCACTCCTAAAGCAGTATTAACCCCTTGGCCATTTCATTGCTCTCTTCTTAGGTGCCATATACTGAAAGTTAAAGGAATGCATGAGTTAGAGGAGGAACAGTAGCACAATTAGTTTCATCGCACGAAGCAGAATATCAAAGAAAGGTATTGTTCCTAAATGTCCAAGTAGCCTTCAACTTATAGATGTGGTCGACAACACACCAATAAGAAGGACTCTACCAGACACCCTAGGACACTATAAAACCTTAGGCTCTGATACCAAGTTCGTAATGCCCTAACCTCGGGAAGCGCAACCGGTGCTCAACCGAGTGAACCCGGCCGAGCAAGCCCGTTAGATACTTTCTACCTAACTCACCCATGATCCAGAAAAGACGTGATTTTATTAATTATACAATAGGAAGCTCATTCATGCAATACTAAATTGTTTCATTAGCTACTTCGCCTTTCAGTCTCAAAATACACATATTCTTAAAGTCCGAGTGGAACAAGTGATCAAACACAACATAACTTGTTGAACATTCCCAACACCCATATAAAAAACCCACACAGTGTCTACGGAGCCTCTAAAGATACAAAAGAGTGTAAAGAAAGTACCGGCAACAAGGCCGCGGCTATACCTTAGAAAGTACAACAATATAAACAAAAGATATATTATATGACCCTAGAATGAAATGGGGCTCACCGAGTCCGCTGATATGAGGATGCAACACCTATCTGTGATCAACACTATCTGCTATGTAACCACCTGCATCCATTTAAAGATGCAGCGTCCCCGGCAAAAGGGACGTTAGTACTGTCGAATAGTAATAATATGTATAAATAAACACCATCTCAATAGAATGAACAATAATACATGGGCGAGACAGTCAAGAATGCAATATGAGCTTCAAATATCACTAAAACATCAAGTTAAAGATCACTTAGATTTCCAAGTCAATTTTCACGTTATTTGGTTGGATGATTTTATTTTTATGTCAATATACCACAGTCCACAATACCACCGTGTTCTTAGATGGAGTCCGATCTCGGCCCGATCGGCTAAGCCATCTCATTTGAGACATCAACCATATTCACTATTTCATTCACATTACCACCGTGTTATTACATGAAGTCCGATCTCGGCCCTATCGGCTAAGCCATCTCATTCGACACATCAACCATTTCAATCGATCATCTTACTTCATATTCCTTTCCCATCTTTTCAACACATTGGCACAAGTGGCTTTAATTATAAAGTCGTTCTTGGCACTTGGTCTTATTTCATAATTCAAGTTCTTTTCCACAATCCAATATTATTATTATCATCAATAACAACACAATTTTCATTGAAGACTCTTGAGTTCACATATGAGCAACTTAGATTTCAAGGCACATAAAGGCTTTTCACACAATTTGTCATAACAATATTTAATCGAATTTGACGTGAAGTCTAGGCATATTAGCACATATTCTAAGTCTTGAACATTTCCTTAGATGGCGAGATAATATGATGAAGGCATGGGAATACATATTACACATACATTTGCAAAGCAAGCACATTTGGGATAGCAATTTCTAGGATGTTCAATTTGGGACTTACGTCGATAGCATGAATACCGTGGGATTCAATTCTAAGAAGAGGAGGTTTAGCCAACGTACCTCAATTGAGCCTCTTAAAACTCTAAGATGTTCTGGAATATTAGCAACTTCAATCTATTTTAGCAATATAGCAAAATTGAATCCAAAATTAGGAAAACGATCATAATTCTAGCTCACTTGAGCATTCTATCAAACACTATGTATGCATTAAGGTTCCATGGCCCTTTCATGAAAGACTTTACCAACCCACACCCCATTCTATTCTATCTTTAACTCACAACCTCCCCACATACCTTAGGAATACATGTATGCAAAGTAAGCACCCCCATCCCATGAATTACCTTACTAATGGCCCATTCTAGTTACATTTTGAAATTAAGTGTTTGGGTGATAGAATTTACCTCTTAGGAAGAAGACCTAGGTGCCTCTCTTGATAATATTCAAGGTTTTAAGTGAGAATTGAAGAGCAACTTGGTGAAGATCACTTTCTCCCTCTAGGACGCTCTCTCCCACTCTAAAAATATCAGAAAATAAGCTCAAAATGGTCCAAGGTAGGTGTTTTAACGGAATAGGGTCGGGTTTAAAAACCCAAACAATGAAGCTCCAAAACAGGTTTTGCGGTCGCATATACGACCGCATAATGGTTATGCGGTCCGCAAAATGACCGCAAAATTGGAATGCCAAAACATGAGAGGAACTGACCAGGTCTGCGGTCACTATGTGGCCCGCAGACCTGTTATGCGGTTACATAGTGCACCACAGAACGGTTATGCGGTCGCATAGTGCACCGTAGAACCTCCCTCCGAAACTCCTAAGGCAGGATATGCGACAAGAGTGTGGCCCGCGAAACTGTTATGCGGTCGCATAATTGGCCGCGAAATTGACATCAAAAATGCCCCAGAAAACTGCCTCACTCTACGACCATTCTACGGTCGCAGAACGGGCCGCAGAAATGCCTACTTCTGCCCAACATTTTTCTTCAACTCCCCAACACACTGTTCAATCCAAAAAGTTCGAACCACGACTTGCAAGTGAGCCTCGAAGAATTTCTACTATTATTACCCTCTACGCCTACTTTGGCATCACAGAATCCGAGTTTTTAGGAAAACGTTTACAGGGCCTTACACAAAAATTGAGAAACTCCGAGATAAACTCCAAGACCAGGAAGATTCTATCTTCCTCCAGAAAATCTACGCCACTTATCACATGAAGTGGAAGACCTTGGAGGAGGCCAAAGAAGGCATTGTAAACATTGATGACTGCATTGCCAAAGCTCGTGAATTGGAGACAACTACTCTCGAGAACCTCCCTAATCAGCCCATTTCCCATGATTCTTTGAACCTTATCTCCGAGTTTTTGGGAACCGAAAAGAAAGTTGAAGAGGAAGAAAATAAGGATGAAGGCTTTGAACCGGAGGCGGAACAACCTTCTCCTGAAAAAGCGAGCGAAGACCTTTTACCCCCCCCCCC
>AWOL01S0011284.1:1066-46207 GCA_000715115.1 Nicotiana otophora | reverse complement strand
GGGGGGGGGGGGGGTGAGACCAACTAGTCTCTAAGTTACGATGGGAGGAGATCTGCACTGTTGGATCTGATGATCAACGTCCCTGATAATTTGATCAATTCGAATTTTTTAGAGGAATGTTTGGAGGTCGTTGGATTAAAAGATTTGGAGTGATATTGGGTCTTTGGGAATGGGTATTTGAATTAAAAAGAAAAATTAGGGAATAAACGTGAGCCGTTGATCAGATGGATCAACGGCTTAGATGAGGGTGTGTTTATTCTGTGAGCTGATAGTGAGGGTGATGTGGCACAATACGATTGGTCTAGTAGGTGTGGCATGGATTGCCAAAGTGGAAAGAGGGGAGTTATTGGGCTAGGTGTATTTCGGACTGGGCTTTGTATGTTTGGGCCAAAATAGTTTAAAAGGTAGCCATTTTGCATTTAAGTGAGAATTGCAATTGTAGCCTTTTGGTTGTTT
This sequence comes from Nicotiana otophora, assembly GCA_000715115.1. Classification (NCBI taxonomy): domain Eukaryota; kingdom Viridiplantae; phylum Streptophyta; class Magnoliopsida; order Solanales; family Solanaceae; genus Nicotiana; species Nicotiana otophora. The sequence goes on along the minus strand of AWOL01S0011284.1, from coordinate 45,751 downwards.
TTTATCCCTTTTGAAATTAATTTAAATAAACTTAACAATTCCAATAAAATGTGGTAAAAATATATATATATATATATATATATACTAATTATTTTAATTAATTATTTAAAATACTTCATTAGGACATTAATTTGAATTATTGAAATAGTAAACTAATTAACTATTTTAAGAAGTAATTTACTAAATTTATTATAGAACTTACATATAGGAATTATTCTTTACAAATCCTAAAATAGTAAATATATTTATAATTACATAATACTTAATGTTAAACGATTAATTCGAAAATAATACTGAATTAATTTGAAAAAATAGTTATTCATTACTAGAAAATACTATGAAAATATTTATTGCAAATTATTAAGTATGAATAAATTAATTTTAAAAGGGAGGGTCAAAATTGGCCATCAACAGCTCCCCCTCTTTGACCAGAGACGATGAAGGAGTTTTTGGGCTAAGAAATTGAACCAAAGACAATTTCGTCCCGACTTTAGGCACGCACTGCAAGAATAGCATGAAGATTATGAGTTGCGGGATTGATTTGAGGAAGAATCTAGAAAAGTTTGGGAATATTGAGCCGAATGCTGGCTTTAAATTTCTTACATACCTCGGGCTTAACGAGGATCATACCTCATATAGTTCCGGAGTAGGGATTTTGGGAAAATGGCACTTGCAGGAATTGCCCCAGTATCGTATTGCGACTATACGGCGAGACGGAAGATTGGTCACTCATGGTAGCTTTATGTTGCGGCCTAATTTGAATGATTCGAGATTTTGAGTTTCACTGGTCGTCTTGAGATGGGATCTTAGGCTCGCTATTGGGTTGGTTGTCCCCATAACGTTGTAGTTCGGTCTGCTGCTAAGAAAATGTTCCACGCTGCGATGTTTGTTCCTATAAAACAAAAAAAATACATGCATACTAATATATTGTAATGTAGAATATATTAAGATTCAATGTAAATGATGTGGAAATGATAATGCCTGGCTACCGACGAGCCGTTATTCGGGATTGGGATGATGGGATACTTGATCCTGACTCGATTTGTTAGCCAGGCTGTGTACCTTTCCGCAACTATCGGAGGATTTGAAAATTGTCTCCGCTTGTTGGGAGAACTTGATTGGTGAAGTGCGTCTCCGCTTGTAAGGAGAGCTCTGCAATGAAAAATGTCCCCACGTGTAGGATAGCTTGATATGTAAAACGCGTCTCCGCTTGTTGGGAGATCTTTCCACTGAAAGTTAAAGGTATTCTCCGCCCGGAAGTGATTGATAAAAACCGTAATCATACCTAAAGCTAGATCAGCAAAACGTCAAAACATTCGAAATAATGGTAAAGGAAATGAAAGATTTCCCAAGAGATACTCTTGACTCCGAACTAGGTTACTGCCATCGATTGGCAGGGTGTCTGTGTCGAGGTTTGCGATGGTCTATTTCAGCATCCCTGATTGACGGAGCGGTGTTGCAGATTGCTTTTTGTTGGAGAATTTTGGAGTTTGTTATATACAAGGTTCCAGTTGATGAAGCCGGCTTTCGATTTGTACAAGGCACTCTGATTGATTGAGCTAACGGTTTGCTATATACAGGACTTCAATTAGTGAAGCCGACGTGTGATTTGTACAGGATGTTCCAATTGATTGAGGAGGCGGTTTGCTATATATAGGACTTAGATTGGTAAAGCATGCGTTCGGTTTTATAAGATGCTCTGATTAGGCGAGCAGACAGTTTGTTATTTACAAATTTCTGTATCACCGGAGAGATAATCTTAGGTAAGTGGCGGTTCCTTCATTTTCCCTAGTGTGGTCCCAATGATTCTTTACTCCCTGTTGACTATGCACTCAAAGAAAACTTCTTAGTAGGGGGGAAGTTGGTTTTGCGTCGACGATGGTATTGATTAGCCCCAGCCTCTGACATGATTGCACTACGAAGTTTGGTAGATGGAACAAATTACTATATATATATATATATATATATATATATGAGAAAATATTTTGAAAATACTTGTTTCTTTTAAGGCAAATGCCGTCATTCCGGATTATGACATGTTACGAAAGGTTCTCCACATGCGAACATATCCCTTCGAGAACTTCGTCCTATTGTTGTCGAACTTCCATGACATCTTTGACAATGCGGCCATTTGCTGTTGCGACTGTGTCATAATTAGAACTAATGCATTACAAATGTTTCCTAAGGTTGTGACGAAACCTTTTCAGGTTGCATACGTATCAAAAAAAAGAATCAGGTCTGAACGTATTTCGTGGGATGATGATGAAATGTGATGAAAATGACCGGTCCTGACTCAGGAAGCTTATGTATTCAAAACAGAATCAGGTCAGAATGTAGTTCAATTACAACAGATGCAAAATGATGAGACTAAGAAATGCAAATGGCTAATTCTGACTTAGACAACCTACGTGTCCAAGTGAATCAGGCGAGAACGTAGTTCAATTATAAAAGACGACTGAATCCGATGAGGATTGCATACGTATTCCTTTATGAGAAAATCAAATTGGCGTAGTTCCAGAACAACATACAAAAAATGATATTTGGTTTTTCTATTACAAGATAAAGGGGGAGAGAAACTGAACCCTACGTGGGTTGCCTACGTATCCCTCCGTGGGATGTCAGGTTGGACGTAGTTCTATTACATCAAAAACCCTAACTCTATCTGTCTTCAAGCATAATATCTCTTGATTGCGTCCAAGTTGATAGGCTTCGTGCTGACTCTTCCATCCATTTATGCTAATATTAGAGCTCCACTAGATAGTGCTCTGTGGACCAACTAAGGATTATGTACACAATGTCAAATTTGTTGAGGAGAATTTGCCACTTGGCTAGCTTTCCGGTAGGCATTGACTTCTAAAAATGTACTTGAGCGGGTCGAACCGAGTTATCAGATGCGTAGTGTATGTCGACATGTAATACCTTAGCTTCTGAGCAATCTAAGTCAAAGCACAACAAGTGCGTTCTATCAAGGTATACTTGGCCTCGCATGGTGTGAGCTTCTTGATTAAGTAGTAGATGACCTGCTCCTTTCTCCCAGTTTCGTTGTCTTACCCCAACACACAACCTAAGGAGTTGTCCAAGACTGACTAATAGAGCAACAATGGTTTCCCTGGTTCGGGGGGAACCAACACTAGCGGGTTTGAAAGATACTCTTTGATTCTATTGATGGCTTTCTGACACTCCTCCGTCTATTTTGTGGAAGCATCCTTCTTTATCAGCTTAAAAATGGGTTCACAGATTATCGTGGATTGGGCTATGAAGCGACTTATGTGATTCAATCTTCCCAGGAAACTCATGACATCTTTCTTGCTCTTTGGTGGCGGTAATTCCTAGATGGCTTTGATTTTTGATGGGTCCAGTTCTATCCCTTTCCTGCTTACAATAAAACTCAATAGTTTTCCAGGGGGACTCCGAATGCGCACATTGCTGGATTAAACTTCAAACTGTACCTTCGCAGGCATTCAAAAACTTTCTTCAGGTCGTCCAAGTGCTCTGAACTCTTTCGAGATTTTATGATGGCATGATCCACATACACTTCAATCTCCTTATGAATCATGTCGTGAAAGAGGGTTGTCATGACCCTCATGTAAGTGGCGATGGCGTTCTTGAGACCGAATGGCATAACCCTATAACAGTAGACTCCCCAAGGTGTGGTGAAAGTTGTCTTCTCTACGTCTTCCTCGTGCATTAAGATTTTATGGTACCCAGCAAAACAATCCACAAATGACTGCAGGAAAGTTTTCTCTCGCGTCCTCTTCACTTCCAAGATTGACTACTTCCGTTTCTTCGAGATTGGGCTTCTTCTGACTCACCAGCTATTCGATCTCCTGCAAGAGATTGTCTGGTATCATACTCTCGTCATATGCCTCGTAATCCAAGTCTTTGCGCTCAGCGGTTTCGTTATATGTCTTAATCATGGAACGTATTTTTTTTATCAGTTTGGTTACAAAAATGAAAAACTAAGTATAAATAAAGCAGTAAAATAAAGTTGCAATATTTAGGAAAATGATTCTTTTAATTTCATCAAAAGGGGAACGTCTTAAGCATTCACAAGAGGCAAATGACAAAAAGGTGTAGCCACGGTACATGCCTCAATTGATCGTGCTCTTTCAAAACAAAACTCTTACAGTTACATACTACCAAGACTCCCGGCGAACAAAAAATGGACTAGATGTCCAATTCTGCAGCTCTTCCCCTGGTTCAGCATCCCTGATAGTTGGTGTCTTGATGTCATTTCCTTCACAACATTCTTCAATCACATTCACGAACAGCTTTCCCATCGCGTTGATGATATCATCTTTGGGTGTTGAACTCTATCCCGGACTTGCAATATGCTCTGGTACAAAAACCTTTTTCCCGGAGCTAATGGTGCGAGCTTTACCTTTTAGAGGATGATATCCTATGCCAACCCTTCCTTTCTGCCCATTGTGTTCAATTGGCTATGTGATTCCATCTGACTTGGCTCCCAACCCATGTATCCATATTTCATCATCTCCCTCATGGACATCTTGGATCTGTACGGTGATTGCATTTCCAAATTCCATTCAGTCTTCTCCACCTCAGTAGTCTGTATGATTTCTATAGCATGGAAGGCAACTCCGTCTAGACCCTCAATGAATGAGACAACATACTCCAAATAGGCAGAGTGATCCCACTCATCGTGAACCACGATCTCTTGGCATCCCCACTCGAATGTTATAAATTGGTGCAAGGTAGACGGCACAACCCCTGCCATATGTATCCAGGGCCAGCCCAACAACAAATTGTTGGAAGGGGAGATGTCCATCACTTGGAATAATACCAAAAAGTCGACCGACCCGATTTGCAAGGCTAGATAAATTTCACCAATAACATCCTTTTGCGAACCATCAAAGTCTCTTACACTTACGTCTCTTTACTTGACCTCCATCAAATGAATTCCTAACTTCCGCAGGGTGGAGAGCAAACAAATGTTGAATCCTGATCCTCCATCGACCAACACTCAGGATACCACTTTGTCCCCGCATTTGACAGTGATGTGAAGAGCCTTGTTGTGACTTGCGCCTTCGACATGAAGTTCATGTGATGACCCAAAAGGTCATCTTATGTTTTAAAAGTCGAATCTGCGCTCTCAAGCCTTAAAAATCTCATTTTTTACCCTTCTCGATTAGCGTGCACAGTCCAAACGCGTTTACTGAAAACTTTATGTTGAAAATTGATGAAAATAAGAATTATTTTCTTAAAAGTTAATTTTAGTTGACTTATGTCAACATTTTTAGTAAACAGGCTCGAATCCGTGTTTTGACGGTCCCGGTAGGTCCGTATCGAATTATAGGACCTGGGCGTATGCCCGAAATCAAATTCGGAGGTCCCTAGTTCGAGTTATGAATTTTTGATGAAAGTTAATTTCTTTTAAGAATTGGTTGATGTTTGGCCTTGTTGATACCGGGTCTATATTTTGGTTCTGGAACTCGGTATAGGTCTAATATAATATTTATGACTTATCTATGAAATTTGTTGAGAAACAGAGTTGATTTGACGTGATTCGGATGTCCAGTTGAGAAGATAGAAATTTTAAAGTGTTCTTGGGAATTTTATTTGATTTGGCGCTAAATTTGTAGTTCTATGTGTTATTTTGGCGATTTGATCGCGCGAGCAAGTTCGTATGATGCTTTTAGACTTGTGTGCACTTTTGGTTTAGATCCCCAAGGGCTCGGGTGAGTTTCGAATAGGCTACAAGATATTTTGGACTTAGGAAAATCTGGTATTTTGCTGTAGCAGGTGTTCTGGCATATCCTTCTTCGCGTTCGCGAGAGTAAACTGGTCAGGCTGAGATTTCTTCTTCATGAACGCGAAGGCCTGGTCGCGAACACGAAGTGATGGGGGATTTACCCTTCGCGAACGCGACAGGCTCATCGCAAATGCGAAGCACTTGGGGACCTGGGAAAGGGTTGGTCTTTCCTTCATCGCGAACGCGAGCAATGTCTCACAAACGTGAAGGCCAGGGGGTCAGTAACCTTCACAAATGCGAGCAAGGTCTCGCGAACGCAAAGGCTTGGCAGCTCTGCTCTTCGCGAACGCGACAGTGGCCTCGCGAAGGCTCTGCTCTTCGCGAAGGCTTGAGTCATTTTTGAATAGATACGAGTGGTTTGGAGGTGAATTCTAGAGGAAACGTTGTGATTGAGAATTAAGTGGCCTTCAGAGCAAGGTAAGTGTTGTGTCTAACTTTGACTTGAGGGAGTTAAGAACCTCAACTATTTGTTATATGAAATCCATGTGAGCGGCGTATATGTGAGGTGACGAGTACTTTTGCGCTGCCAATTTACCCGTTTTCCTTGTTTCTCCCATTTTTCTTATATTGTCTCTTTCCTATGCCTAATTACTATGTGTTTATACTAGTGTTGTTAAATTGATCGTTCTTATCATGTTTACGAATTTTCTGGTGATAATCGAGTATTTATTTTAAAGTTGAGATTGATATTGTGGAACCAAATGTTGAAGTAAGGCTTGAACTTGTTATTCTATCTCCCTGTTGTTATTTATGCATTGCATTATGGTAAAGGAGAGTGTTAAAAGCATGAAAGGTGATGCCGTGCCATATTGTGAGTGTTAATGCACGAAGGGTGATGTTGTGCCATGATATAAGAGTTAATGCACGAAGGGTGATGCCATGTCGTTTTTATTGTTTTTATGGTGAGATCGAGAGTAAAAGCACAAAGGGTGATGCCATGCATTTTTCCTTTACTGTATTCGTTATTTCTGTTGATTCATAGTATATTGGTCATTCCAGTTATCATTCTGTTGTAGTTCCTTATCTCGTATTCCCCCCCAGCATGTTTCCCCCTCCCGATATTTCCTGTCTAGCTCTTCATTACTGTTATTTTTATATACACTGTTAAATTGTACAGGTTAATTTGTAGGTGCCTTGCCATAGCCTCGTCACTACTTCGACGAGGTTAGGCTCGACACTTACCAGTACATGGGTCGGTTGTACTGATACTGCACTTGCTATTGGACCGTTATCCGAAGACTCATGGTAGATCTGTCGGCGTTCCCAGACCTTGAAGTCCCCGTCTATCTTTTTCTGTTCTACTGTTTCTTTCATTCAGACAATTGTATTTCTTTCAGACTATTACTTGTAGTGAATTCTAGAATGCTCGTGAATTGTGACTCTAGATTCGGGTGGTAGAAATTAATGCAGTTTTTATATTATTCCGCACTCACTATATTCCATCTTAGCTAATTGTTATTATTTACTTAATGGAATAAGGATTGGTTTAATGATTCTCTAACGTTGGCTTGCCTAGCAAGTGAAATGTTAGGCGTCATCATGGTCCCGACGGTGGGAATTCCGGGTCGTAACAAGTTGGTATCAAAGCACTAGGTTGCCTAGGTCTCATGATTCACGAGCAAGCTTAATAGAGTCTGGATAATGGGTACGGAGACGTCTGTACTTATCTTCCAGAGGCTATGAAGTTTAGGAACAAATTTCACTTTTATTCTCCTCTGACGTGCGATGTTGTTTTCTCAATACTGATTGAACTATTCTACTATTATTCTCTCGCAAATGGCGAGAACACGTACCGCTTCCTCAGCTGAGCAGCATCCAGAGCCCCCAGTGGCAGCTCCTACGCGGGGCATAGGTCGAGTCCGAGGCCATGCCAGAGGCCGAGGCAGGGGCAGGGCTCAGCCCAGAGCACAAGTAGCAGCCCCAGCAGTGGAGCCTCAGATAGAGCTTGACGAGGAGGTTCCAGCCCAGATTGTTCCTGCCGGACCAGCTCAGGTTCCGGAGGAGTTCATTGCCACCCCAGTACTTCAGGATGCTTTGGTCCATTTGGTAGGCCTTATGGAGAGTGTGGCCCAGACTGGCGCATTTTCCATGGCACCAACAGTCTCTCAGGCTGGAGGAGGAGCCCAGACTCCCACTCAGAGTAGTTCAGTCGGTTGCTATGGCACAGGCCAGAGATGGGCCAGCTATGTCTTCTGAGGCTTTATGGAGATTGGACAAGTTCACCAAGATCTTTACAGTTCACTTCAGCGATGCTTTTTTAGAGGATCCCCACGAGTATCTTGACAGCTGTCACGAAGTTCTACGGAACATGGGTATAGTGGAGAACAATGGGGTCGATTTTGCTGCATTTCAGATGACTGGTTCCGCCAAGAAATGGTGGAGAGATTATTTGTTGACCAGACCCGTTGGGTCGCCTGCTCTTACTTCGGACCAATTCTCTTAGCTCTTCATAGAGAAGTTTCTGCCTATCACATTGAGAGAGGAGTGTCATCGTCAAATTGAGCGTCTCCAGCAGGGCAGTGTGACAGTTACTCAGTATGAGACCCGTTTTGTAGACTTGTCCCGTCATGCTATTCTTTTGCTTCCCACCGAGAAAGAGAGAGAGAGGGGGTGGGGAGATTTATTGATGGACTTGCTTAGCCTATCAGATTGCAGATGGCTAAGGAGACTGGGAGTGAAATTTCTTTTCAGGTGGCTGCTAATGTCGCCAGACGAGTCGAGGTGGTTCTTGCTTAGGGAGGTCAGGGGTCTGACAAGCGACCTCGTTATTCCGGTGAGTTCAGTGGTGCCTCATTTAGAGGCAGGGGTACGTTTGGTAGAGGCCATTCTCCCAAGCCATTTCATTCAGCACTCCAGGCATCCCATGGTGCCTCAGGTGGTCGTGGTCCTTATATGCCTTATTCCAACCAGCTAGCCTACAGTGCACCACCAGCTCCTATTAGTGCACCTCCACTCTAGAGTTATGAGGGTGGTTACTCAGGTCGACAGTATCGGTTTCAGGGTCAGCAGTCACAGCTGCCGAGGTCATGTTATACTTGTGGTGATCCGAGGCCCATTGCTAGATTTCGCCCTCGGACATCGGGCAACTCACAGCATTAGGGTTCTCGTGTCATGGTTCCGATACCACCTGCTCAGCCAGCCAAAGGCATGGGTTAGGCAGCTAGAGGTAGAGGCCATACTGTTAGAGGTAGAGGTCAGGTCGTTAGAGGTGGAAACCAGCCAGTTAGAGGCCGTCCCAAGGATGAAGTTCAGGGTGGTGGGGCCCAGCCCCGATGTTATGCTTTTCCGGCCAGGCCTGAGACTGAGTCATCTGATTTTGTTATCATAGGTACTATTTCAGTTTGCAGTAGGGATGCTTTAGTTCTATTTGATCTGGGATCTACTTACTCCTATGTGTCATCCTATTTTGCTTCATATTTGGTTGTGCCCCATGATTCTTTGAGTGCTCATGTGTATGTGTCTACACTAGTGGGAGATGCCATTATTGTAGATCATGTTTATCGTGTGTGTGTGGTCACCATTGGGAGTCTTGAGACTTGTGTGGAACTTTTACTTCTCGATATAGTTGATTTTGATGTCATACTGTGTATGGATTGGCTGTCACCTTATCGTGCTATATTAGATTGTCACGCCAAGTTGGTGACCTTAGCCTTGCAGGGGTTGCCTCGATTATAGTGGAGAGGGACTCTTGGCCATTCTACCAGCAGGGTTATCTCTTATGTGAAGGCTCGACATATGGTCGAGAGGGGGTGTCTAGCTTACTTGGCTATGTCCGCGATTCTAGTGCGGAGGTTCCTTCCATGGAGTCAGTGCCGGTTGTTTGTGAGTTTCCAGAGGTGTTTCCTGTAGATCTGTCGGGGATGCCACCCGATAGGAATATTGATTTCTGCATTGATTTGGCTCCGGGCACTCAGCCCATTTCCATTCCGCCATACCGCATGGCCCCGCCAGAGTTGAAAGAATTGAAGGAACAGTTGCAAGATTTACTTGATAAGTGATTCAGTAGACCTAGTGTCTCGCCCTGGGGTGCACCTACGTTGTTTATGAAGAAGAAAGATGGATCGATGAGGATGTGTATAGATTATCGGCAGTTGAACAAAGTCACCATCAAGAACAAGTATCCATTGCTGAGGATTGATGATTTATTTGATCAGCTTCAGGGTACCTAGGTATTTTCGAAGATTGATTTAAGATCTGGCACCATCAGTTGAGGATTAGGGCATCTGATGTCCTTAAGACAGCTTTTCGGACTCGGTATGGGCATTATGAGTTTCTAGTGATGTTATTTGGGCTGACAAATGCCCCAGCAGCATTTATGGATTTGATGAACCCAGTGTTCAAGACCTACTTGGATTCCTTTGTGATTGTGTTTATTGATGATATCTTGATCTACAATCACAACCGAGAGGAGCATGAGCAGCACCTTCGGATCGTTCTTCAGACTCTGAGAGACATCCAGTTATATGCCAAGTTCTCAAAATGCGAGTTTTGGTTGAGTTCGGTTGTTTTCTTGGGTCACGTTGTATCAGCATAGGGTATTCAGGTGGGTCCTAGGAAGATTTAGGCAGTTCAAAACTGGCCTAGACCCACATCAGCTATAGAGATCCGTAGTTTTTTGGGATTGGCAGGTTACTACTGTCGGTTCGGGGAGGGGTTTTCATCCATAACAGCCCCATTGACCAGGTTGACCCAGAAGGGTGTCCCATTCAGGTGGTCAGATGAGTGTGAGGCGAACTTCAAGAAGCTCAAGACAGCTTTCACTACGACACCGGTATTGGTGTTACCCACAGGTTCAGGATCTTATACAATATATTGTGACGCATCTCGTATTGGTCTGGGTGCGGTATTGATGCAAGGTGTCAAGGTTATTGCATATGCTTCGCGGCAGCTAAATATTCACGAGAAGAATTACCATGTTCATGATCTAGAGCTAGCATCCATTGTTCACGCGCTGAAGATTTGGAGGCACTATCTTTACGGTGTGCCATGTGAGGTATTCACGGATCATCGGAGCTTGCAGTATTTGTTCAAGCAAAAGGAGCACAATTTGAGGCAGAGGAGGTGGTTAGAGCTATTGAAAGACTATGATATCACCATATAGTATCATCTAGAGAAGGCCAATATGGTGGCCGATGCATTAAGTAGAAAGTCAGCTAGTATGGGTAGCCTTGCTTATATTCCAGTTAGTCAGAGACCGCTTGCATTGGATGTTCAGGCCCTGGCCAATCAGTTCGTGAGGTTGGATGTTTTTGAGCCCAGCCATGTTCTAGCTTGTACAATTGCTCAGTCTTCCTTCTTTGAGCGCATCAGATATTGGCAGTATGACGATCCTCATTTGCTTGTCCTTAGAGATACAGTGCGGCACGGTGGTGCCAAGAAGGTTACTGTTGGAGATGATGGAGTTTTGAGGATGCATGGTCTTATTTGTGTGCCTAGTATGGATGAACTTCGTGAGTTGATTCTTGAGGAGGCCCACAGTTCCCGGTATTCTATTCATCCGGGCGCCGCCAAGATGTATCGGGACTTGCGGCAGTATTATTAGTGGAGGAGGATAAAGAAGGACATAGTTGCATATGTAGCTCGGTATCTAAATTTCCAGCAGGTAAAATGTGAGCATCAGAGACCTGGTGGTTTGCTTCAGAAGATAGAGATTCCTGAGTGGAAGTGGGAGCGTATCACTATGGATTTTGTTGTTGGACTCCCACGAACTCAGAGGAAGTTTGGTGCATTTTGGGTCATTGTGGATAGGCTGACCAAGTCAGCGCACTTCATTCCTGTGGTAGTTACCTATTCTTCGGAGCGGTTGGCAGATATTTACATTCGTGAGATCGTCTGTCTTCACGGTGTGCCTGTGTCTATCATTTTTGATCGAAGTACGCAGTATATCTCGCACTTCTGGAGGGCAGTACAGCGTGAGTTGGGTACGCGGGTTGAGTTGAGCACAACATTTCATCCTCAGACAGACGGGCAGTCCGAGCGCACTATTCAGATCTTGGAGGATATGCTTCGTGCATGTGTTATAGATTTTGGAGGATCGTAAGATCAGTTCTTGCCCCTTGCAGAGTTCGCCTACAGCAACAACTACCGGTCGAGCATTCAGATGGCTCCCTATGAGGCACTATATGGTAGATAGTATCGATCACCGATCGGATGGTTTGAGCCCGGGGAGGCTCGGTTGTTGGGCACAAACTTAGTACAGGATGCCTTGGATAAGGTCAAGATTATTCAGGATCGACTTCGCACAACTCAGTCCAGGTAGAAGATTTATGCCGATCGCAGTGTTTGTGATGTTGCATTCATGGTCGAGGAGAGAGTGTTGCTTAGGGTATCACCCATGAAGGGTGTAATAAGGTTCGGAAATAAGGGCAAGTTGAGCCCTAGGTATATCGGACCTTTTGTGATTCTAGAGAGGGTAGGAGAGGTGGCTTACAGGCTTACGTTGCCACCTAGTTTAGCAGTTGTTCATCCGGTATTCTATGTGTCCATGCTTCGAAAGTATCACGACGATCTGTCCCATGTATTATATTTCAGCTCTGTCCAGTTGGACAAGAATTTGACTTACGAGGACGAGCCGGTGGCTATTCTAGACCGGCAAGTTCGCCGGTTGAGATCAAAGAGTTACTCTTCAGTTTGAGTGCAGTGGAGAGGTCAGCCTGTTGAGGCAGCTACTTGGGAGTCCGATTCTGATATGCGGAGTAGATATCCCCACATGTTCTCCAACTCGGGTAATTTTCTATGTCCGTTCGAGGACGAATGATGGTTTTAGAGGTGAAGAATGTGATGACCCAAAAAGTCATCTTATGTTTTAGAACTCGAATCTGCACTCTCAAGCCTTAAAATTTCTTTTTTTTACCCTCCTCTATTTGCGTGCGCAGTCCGGGCGTGTTTACGGAAAACTTTTATGTTGTAAATTGATGAAAATAAGAATTTTTGTCTTAAAAGTTGATATTAGTTGACTTCGGTCAACAGTTTTAGTAAACGGGCCCGAATCCATATTTTGACGGTCCCAGTGGGTCCGTATTGAATTATGGGACCTAGGCGTATGTCCGGAATCGAATTCGAAGGTCCCTAGCTCGAGTTATGATTTTTTGATGAAAATTAAAAGTTTGAAAATTAATTATTTTTAAGAATTGGTTGATATTTGGCCTTGTTGATATCGGGTCCGAATTTTGGTTCTGAAGCCCGGTATAGGTCCAATATAATATTTATGACTTATTTGTGAAATGTGATGAGAAACAAAGTTGATTTGACGTGCTTCAGACGTCCAGTTGAGAAGATAGAAATTTTAAAGTATTCTTGAGAATTTCATTTGATTTGGTGCTAAATTCGTAGTTCTAGGTGTTATTTTGGCGATTTGATCGCGCGAGCAAGTTCGTATGATGTTTTTAAACTTTTGTGCACTTTTGATTTGGAGCCCCGAGGGCTCGGGTGAGTTTCGGATAGGCCACGGAATGTTTTAGACTTGGAAAAATGTGGTATTTTGCTGCAGAAGGTGGTCTAGCATGTCCTTCTACGCGTTCGCGAAGGTACTCTCGCGAACGCAAAGAGTAAACTGGTCAGGCTGAGATTTCTTCTTCGCGAACGCGAAGGTTTGGTCGCGAATGCGAAGTTATGAGGGATTTACCCTTCCTGAACATGACAGGATCATTGCGAACGCGAAGCACTTGGGGACCTGGGGGAGGGCTGGTCTTTCCTTCATCGCGAACGCGAGCAATGTCTCGCGAACGTGAAGGTCAGGGGGAGTAACCTTCGCGAACGCGAGCAAGGTCTCGCGAATGTGAAGGCTTGGTAGCGCTGCTCTTCGCGAACGCAACTGTGGCCTCGCGAACGCGATGCACACTGTCGCCCAGTGCATAAAACATAATCAAAACGAGACTTTAGCCATTTCTTAAACATTTTCAAGAAGTAAATGGTTAGAGGTTTTCAAGAGTCATTTTCTTCCCCAAAGTGTTGTTAAGTGATTCTAAACCATATTCTTTCAATTACCCTTTCATTTCATAGAGTTTCAACCTAAAATCTAGAGTTTTCATGGTAGAATTAGGGGATTGGGTAGAAACTAGGGATTTCGAAAATTTGGGGATTTAGACCTCAATTTGAGGTTGGATTCCAAGTCTAATTATATATCCGGGCTCGGGGGTGAATGGGTAAATGAATTTTGGTCCGAATCTCGGGTTTTGACCAAGCGGGCCCGTGGTCGATTTTCGATTTTTTGAAGGAAATTTTGGAAATTTTAATTTATGAAATATAATTGATTCCTTTAGCAATATTTGATATTATTGAGTCATTTTTGAATAGATACGAGTAGTATGGAGGTGAAGTCTAGAGGAAACGTTGTGATTGAGAATTAAGTGGCCTTCAGAGCAAGGTAAGTGTTGTGTCTAACTTTGACTTGAGGGAGTTAAGAACCTCAACTATTTGTTATATGAAATCCATGTGAGCGGCGTATATGTGAGGTGACGAGTACTTTTGCGCTGCCAATTTACCCGTTTTCCTTGTTTCTCCCATTTTTCTTATATTGTCTCTTTCCTATGCCTAATTACTATGTGTTTATACTAGTGTTGTTAAATTGATCGTTCTTATCATGTTTACGAATTTTCTGGTGATAATCGAGTATTTATTTTAAAGTTGAGATTGATATTGTGGAACCAAATGTTGAAGTAAGGCTTGAACTTGTTATTCTATCTCCCTGCTGTTATTTATGCATTGCATTATGGTAAGGGAGAGTGTTAAAAGCACGAAGGGTGATGCCGTGCCATATTGTAAGAGTTAATGCACGAAGGGTGATGTCTTGCCATGATATGAGAGTTATTGCACAAAGGGTGATGCCGTGCCGTTTCTATTATTTTTATGGTGAGATTGAGAGTAAAAGCACGAAGGGTGATGCCATGCACTTTTCCTTTACTGTATTCGTTGTTTCTATTGATTCATAGTATATTGGTCGTTCCAGTTATCATTCTATTGTAGTTCCTTATCTCGTATTTCCCCCCAGCATGTTTCCCCCTCCCGATATTTCTTGTCTAGCTCTTCATTACTGTTATTTGTATATACACTGTTAAATTGTACATGTTGATTTGTAGGTACCTTGCCTAAGCCTCGTTACTACTTCGGCGAGGTTAGGCTCGACACTTACTAGTACGTGGGTTTGGTTGTACTGATACTACACTCTGCACTTTCTGTACATATTTTGGTACCGGCTCGGGTTGATCGAGATTTTGCTATTGGACCGCTATCTGGAGACTCAAGGTAGATTTGTCGGCATTCATAGACCTTGAAGTCCCCATCTATCTTTTCTGTTCTACTATTTCTTTCATCCAGAGAGTTGTATTTCTTTTAGACTATTACTTGTAGTGAATTCTAGAATTCTCGTGAATTGTGACTCCTGATCCGGGTGGTAGAAATTAATGTAGTTTTTATATTATTCCGCACTCACTATATTTCATATTAGCTAATTGTTGTTATTTACTTAATGGAATAAGGATTGGTTTAATTATTCTCTAACGTTGTCTTGCCTAGCAAGTGAAATGTTAGGCGCCATCGCGGTCCCAACGGTGAGAATTCCGGGTCGTGACAGTTCATCTCTTTTGAAAGTGATCATGTTTGCTTCTACTATTTCCCCAATTTTTGTGTCTAATGCCTCACTAGTGGTGTTACTTGGTACACTTACCCTACTTAATACTTTCAACAAAGTGTCCTTATGATTGTCAGAACTCATTAATAGATCTATGATAGATATCTGTGCTAGATTTTTCTTTAGCTGTTCTTCCACAGAATACTCTTTACTCGACATCCTTTTCCAAAACTCAGTACTTTTGGGTCTGTTATGTTCCTCCTTGGAATTTGTTCTCTCCCCGGATTTTCTTGATTGATATCTTCAGGGACGTAGCATGTACCAGACCTAGTCATATCATGGGCTGCGACAGAGTATGTCATTTTGGCCTTTCTCTTTTGCTGGTAGGTCCATGGGATGGTTTTGTATTTCCGATCGTCTTCACCTTGAGTAGCATCGGTAGTTTGCTACGGATAGGTTTGAACTGTCACTGTAGGCCTTAGTTGTACTGTAATGATTGGAGCCTTTTGAGAAGGGATCCTTTCGTCTTCTGCATTCCCTATAGTGACAATAGTTCCCTTCAGGTCATATTTTTCGTCTAGCGTGACATGTTAGCTCCCTGGTTTCGATGATTTGGCAATGGGTTACGATTCACATTATGTGGTGCTGGAGTGCATTGGATGGCTCCACTCTTGATCAGGATTTCAAATTCATTTTTCTACTTGAAACAGTCTTCAGTATCATGCCCCAGTACATTAGAATGATACACATATCAATCATGCTCTTGTCAACCTTTCAAATAATTAGGCCAGAGGCTCAGCAATCGGGGTATAAGTTCTGGGACCCCTCTCTTCAAAGTTGGGGCAAGGGCGTGGTGCATACACAGGTCGATTTTGGTGAGTAATGATTTGGATAAAAGCATATTGTCATTGTGGGTGGTGGTGAGTGGTTGTTTGGGGAATACGAGGTGCTTCCATGAGATGGGTTAGTTTGGTTGTAGGGGATGACTGTTGAGACCTCGTCTTTCTTCTTCTTTCCGCTACCGATTGACCCTGACTGGATGGCCTTGCTGGCCGCTTACAGTACTGCTATAGATTGCACTTTACCAGATTTTATGCCCTCTTCTAAGAAATCTCCCATCTTAACTAGCTCGGAGAACTTTTGACCCATCATTTCCATCATATTTTCAAAGTATATTCCCTCTTGGGCTCGGATGAAGTACTTGGTTAGTTCACTGTTGTCCAATGGTGGTTGCGCCCTGGGAGCTTCCGTCCTCCACCGTCGTGTATATTCTTGAAATGACTCAGATGGTTTTTTCTGCAAGTTCACCAGCGCGACCCGATCAGGAGTGATCTATGTATTGAATCGAAAATGGTTCATGAAGTCCTCCGCCATATCTTGTCAAGTTCTCCAATTTCGCGGGTCATGTCGGGTATACCAAGTGAGTATTTCTCCCGTCAGAATTCTTATCAACAACTTCATCCTTAGTTTCTCATTCCTTCCCACTCCGACCAACTTGTCGCAGTAAGCCCTTAAATGTGCATGAGGGTCCCCCGTCCCATCGAAGACATCGTACTTCGGAGGTTTGTAACCTACTACATATCCACATCTGGGTGAATACACAAGTCCTCATAATCCAAGTTTTCACTTCCTCGGGCTACTTGGAGACTCTTCATTTGCCTTCTCAATATTTGCAATTGCATAGATACCGACTCTTCTTACTTACGCCTGGCTTCTCTCTCCATCTCGGCATATTGATCGATCTCATGTGGCACCCTGACCCTGACGAGTGTTGTAAAGGTAGGTTTGGTAACGACATATATAGGGGGAATGTACCACTATGAGTAGCGGCATATGCCATAGGTATGTGCTAGTTGGTGTTGAAAATGACTCCGTCACAAGGAGGGGTAGTTGCATTAGTAGTAATAGGCGGGTTTTGTGATGTCTGAGGTTATTGTGGTATATAGGGAGTGTGACTAGGGGGATTTAGTGGGTTAATGGGGGTTACTGGAGGTATGACTTGAGTGGTGGGAGTTGAGGTTGGAGTGTTGTTATTTTGGCGTGATGTTGAAGGAAAATAATCTGGAAGTGAATCCAAAGAAGGGAATCTAGGTGGTTGAGGAAGCGTTGTCATGGCCAGGTGCGCCAATTCTCTGATATGTTGTACCTCCTCCCTTAAGGATTCCATTTCCTGAGCCATCCTAGCCACGCGTTCATCATTCCTAGTACTGTCCTTTTCCCTCGATCGCCCCCGACTGTTGGCTATGACCAGAGCATATTTAGTTGGGTCTTCTGCAGTTGACATCTTTCCCTTTGACCTTAGATTGTATGGTGGCTCTGCCAGTTTTAGTCGACGCAAACCAACTTTCTTTTCTTTTGTTGGTATAATAATAAAGCAAAAGAAAATAAGAAGAAAGAAAAGAAAAGGAGCATGAGTCATCTTCTTCATTTTTATACAGGCAAAAAATCACACAGAGCGGCCAATTTCTGCATTACAACTAGCGCGTTCCTAGAATTCGCAAGGACCTCTCATTGCTGGAGGTAGGCCTAATTCGTGGATATTTGACAAACATTTAGACTTGACACATTTAGATCCGAAGCAATTTGTTTTCATTGATAATTTGGACTGATATAAGTGGGAACAAGGATTACATCATAGAGTTGCATGGGCTTGGACAATTTGCCCTTTTGGAAAATGAAAGAGAGAACTAGGGGTAAAGGTACAAAGTAGGGAAAGGAGGGGAAATCAACCAATTCTAATAACCATCCCCTGAGTCGTTTCCTGTGCCCTTCTCTTCTTCTGGATCCTCTTCCGGATCCTCCTCCGGGTCTTCCTCAAACTCTTTCTCATCATCGTTGAACTTAGACTCCTCATCCGAAGCTTCTTCTGGTTCTATGCTTGACTCTATCTGGATGCATTCCACCACCCGATCATCCTCTTCAACCGATGGCAATATATGGTCAATGGATCATGGGACCACCTGACGATGCATTGATGTGGTCGCCAAGTAATGTGGCATGATCTCATAGTAAATCTGCAAAGCAACTACCGCGTCCTCTAACCAAGCTATACCTTCTCTGCTTGGGCGAGCCAGTTCTTCTTCTTCGTTAATTCATAAGTAGTACTCGGGGATTCACCATGAGTTGTGACCCATAAGCATTGTTACCAGGTCATTCCACTCTTCATGCAGTCTCCTTATCTTGGGAATTGGAATCTGGCCATTGTAGTCATCCTCGTATAACATTGTCCTTGTCCACAAAGACACATCTTGTATTATCCCGAATTGTCTGAGGACCCGCATGGGTGAGTATGGTTGAGTGCCTTCCAATCCGATAAAATCGATAAAGTACTTCTGAGGAGTCCTCAAGATTTCCCTTCCACCTAACTAAGAGAGTTTACAGTTGATCCATTCTCTAGTCATAGTGGTCAGTGTTTCCCTCCATTCTTCTTGCCCATGTGGGGAGATCTAGTGCCTCATTCTTTCATTATGGCTGCGGATCATATTACTTACACCCATGAAGTAGTCGATAGTGGCCTCCCACTGGAAGAAGTGTTTAGTAACCCAAATCTAAAGCAGCAAGTTACATCCTTTAAAGAAATCGTATCCTTGTGCACATACGGATAAAGCTCTCAGCATCTCGGCTAACACCATCGGCACTAAAGTAGCTTAAAGATTGCCGCGGAAGTGTGCCAGGACCACTGGTAACAGATTGATGTTGATACGGCCCCTTCGCTGTGGGAAGGCCAATAATCCCAACAGTACCATTGTGAAAGTGATAGGCCTGAGAATTTCCCACATCGCTTGGTCACATTGAAACTCCCCTGAATACCATTTGTAGCTTTCACGGTGCCCAAACTTGTCGAATATCTGGTCGAGGCTCACCCATTCGTCCTCGATACTTTTGAGGCTTCTGCTATTAGTAAGACCTAGAGCATCCAAGAATCGATAACCGGGCATAGTATCTGGTGGTACTGGCTTTCTTCTGTTGAGTGGAAGCTCTTTAAAACTTGTGACTTCATCCAATGTCGGTACCAGCTCACAGTCAGAAAATTTGAACACCACCTTAGTTGGATCCCAAAATTCTATCAACAGGCGAGTGAGCACTCTGTCTGCTCGGATGTTCATCAATGCAGTTAATGCCCCTAGGTGTGTCCAAACTTAGTCTCCGTGTTCCTGATGAATATTCGTCCGCCACTGTTTCGGTTTATGTGGTGCTCCCATTACCAGGCTAATTTTAGGGATGCTTTGGTTGATTTCCATTTTCTGAGGTGGGTAGAAGAAAACTATTTGGGTAAGTGTTTGCTTCGGATCTGTAAGTGTCTTGTCATGTTTGTTTGTCATTCCACAGAAATTATGTCGTTGGGTGCATGACCCGTTGACATCAGGGTGGCTTTTCTAATTGTGTGTTGGTGTCAGGGACCAACTCACCTAAGGTTTATGTTGTATGACCTATTTTACTAGAGTAGAGTGTTTCCTATTTTTTGGATTGAACTGAAGGCTACGAGAAGTTATGTTAGTTGACCTGACAAAGTCATTCTCTAAAACTAGAGAGTTTTGAAAAGAAGGTTCGAAGGGGTGTAAAAGACAACCCTCGCGTGCCATTGTGTTTGATAGTGTACGGCCAAGACTCAATTGGAAGAGATGTGATGACAGTGTATATAAAGCAGTAACAAGCAAGGGTGTAGCAATGATAAACAGGGTGATCATAAAGAGCAGATAATTATAAAGAGTAAATAAAGCATGTAAGCATGTAATTGCAATTTCGATTATGATGAAAGTAAGATACAAATAAATCTAGAAGCCAAATTAGTCTAAATCTGCTAAAGTTAGAACCTAAGTTTGTATCCCCAGCAGAGTCGCCATGTTATTGCACCCTATTTTGCACTAGTCAAGACATGATTAAACTTGTGATTTCCCTGTTGTTAATGAAAGAGAGTCGCCACCTAATATGTAAAGGTATACTAGGGTACCTATTTAATTACCAAGTCATATTATTTATTAGTATGCTAACCTGTGAGATTATGGGTAAGTGTTCTTGTTCTTCTAAGGATAAGGTGTTAGGCACCCCTTAAAATCTACCCGAGGTAGCTCCATAGAACTTAAACTAAGTTTGGGATCAATCATTTATACTATGCTTTAATTAGTATTAGAGAGTACTGCTTACTGTATATCTAAGGGGGGAGTATGATATTAATAAAAGGAATGTGAGACCCTAAAAGGGGTACGAATTTATGACGATATATTGAAATAATTTTGAAATAGGTATGCAAGTGGTCTAGATTTTTACAAGCTTGTAAAAGAGATTAAGTTATGAAAATACTTGATTTTGGGGATGGTTATTTATGTAATTCTAAAAGGGTGTTTGTAAGAAAGTGAGCCTAAAATGTACCTTAGATTCTGAGGATTTTAAAGAAAAGATTATTTGCTGAAAATCCCTATAAGGCGATAGTTCTTGATGTTCTGATTTTCCCTTTTGAAGATGAAGCTTAGATCTGATTTCCTTTTTGAAATTGAGCTGCAAATTTACTAAGTTCTGGGTTTTAAAATCTTTTAAGGAAAAGAAAGGTGAGCAAAAATATAGTAATGTTATGAACATATTACAATCTCTAATGAGACAGTAAACAATGATAAAGGAGTTGAGGGAAAAAGAACTGGACTCTTGTGATTGGGCCTCAACAAGGCAAGCCCAACAGTAAAAAGATGTGAATAAAGCTCATTTTGGACTCCTCGACAAAATGCAACAAGGCTGGAATTGGGCATGAGTTCATCGGGAACTCAACGGCCCAAGTAGATGTATATGTCCAAAAGAGGAAGAAAGCCATTAGATATATATTCAATATATTCAGCATACTCTAATAACATATCACATTTTGATGCACATGACAGGTAGACAAACAGATAATTGAAACATGAATATGATTAATATTATGGAAAACTTATATATCAATCTGGTGGCTTTACTTAGCAAATAGTACACATTGGAAACCTTTCGTTGTCATTAAATATTAAACCCTTAAAGAACTGAATGTGTCAATGAATTAAGAGATAAGGAGGGAGCCCCACTCGAGGTCGATGCTCCCTTTGGATCCCCCGACACTTCAAAGTTCCTAAGGGACTCAAGGCCCAGGGCAATGCTTGTGCCGGGGAGGGCAACCAAGCATAGAGTCGAACTCTGATGGTAGGCTATAATCTTGTGTTTTAGTCGCTTATTACATTCCAATTTAATGCACTTTAATTGAGTTTGAGCGTTAATTGCTAGTGTTTTGCATTAATTATGTGTTTTATGCCTTGTATGAGTGATTTCAAGCTATGTAGATGTTATGGAACTAATTCGAGCTAATTGGAGCTTTGAAGTCTGAGTAAAATCCCAAAAGGAATAATCCGGAATCGTGTTAGGGGGTCGAGGGTCACTTCTGGACGTCAAAATTCAAGGAAGAATAATCTGCTGAACAAATGCACTGGTGCAGCGCACTAGGCGACGCACAGTGCGACGCATCAATGTAAAAATCTATCAGAAATTGTCAAACTCTAGAGACTGGGTTTGTGGGGTCTGTCATGAAAAAACACTAATGCTACGCACCCTGCTACGCACACCACGACGCGTGAAAAGCAATAAGTTTGCAAGTTTTCCTATTTCGGCTAGAAAAGAGTGATTTCGTTTGGGTCCGGCCCTACTAGGTATAAATACATGGAAACGGTATTTTGAGGACTTTTGACACATCTAAGACCTATGGAGGCTAGAGAGAAGGTGGAGAAGACAAATAACAAGGAATTCATCATTCAATCCTCACTCAAGACAAGAGTTTGGATTGTTTAATGCTTTTCTTTATATTTGTGATGAATTTCTCCATATCTATGGAATAGTTCTCTTTAAGGATTGATGGATTTGGTATTTTGATGATTGTTTGTGGATATTAACTTTAGTTTTTATGTATTGAATTGTTTTTAGTGATTTAGTTATTGCATATATATTCACATGTCCATGTAATCGAGAAATGCATAACTTGTGATATTTTTGCATCATCTTGTTGGTTGAATTCATTGATTCTTCTTAGTAATCGAAAGAGGCTAGTCGAATTATTGTTTAGACCTAGTTAGGAGGATAATCGAAAGAGGTTCTCCTAAGGACCAGTCCACTACAAATTCGTGCATATCTTCACTGAGCATAAATGGGTTCATATTGTGAGGTTGAGACTTAATTGAGAGATGAGTTTCTACTAAGTGTTTGAACTAATAATTGAGTGAATCTGAGAGACTCACTTGAATATTAGAAGTGAATTAACGAGTTAAATCCCAGACAATTATCTTGCACCTATCCAATCAATCCCTATTTTCTCCTATTGATATATTCTTTGCTTAATTTTGTTCAATTGTCATTAGTCAAATTAGATCTAGAGTCTTAGTTAATTTTAGTTCTTAATCATATAATCTCAATTGTTGATCATATTGGATAGCAATTTGGCTACAAGCTACGAAAATATTGTTTAACTCCAATCCCTATGGATACGATAATTATCTATTCTATCTTTGACTAGCGAGCATATTTAGGTGTGTGTTTTGAGATCGTCAAATTTTGGCATCGTTGTCGGGGATTGGCAATCAATAGTGTTGAAAATAGTTTGCAGTGCTAATTTAGGAATTTTTCTTTTTTATTTTATTTTTCTCTTTTTACATTTGGGTGATCTTTGACTGTGCGCAGGCTACAGGTTAGATTGGTGCATGACCTGATCTTCTGGGAAGGAATTGCTGCCATACAAACTAGAAATCGAGAAATATCTGCGACAGTTGAGGAAGGAAAGAAATCTTCCCGAGAATACAGAGATAGTTGGTCAATTCTCAACCAAAGAAAATATGGTGGGAGAGATGATAATGTTGATTTGGCTGCGAGAGAGGCAACCTAACTTAGAGAAATCAGTGGCCGTCTGAAGTTGTTGAAAGAAGAAGAACAACTGGAGTTCACCAAGTTGATGCTAACACATCGGTGCAGGTACAACTTGATGTCATGGCAAAGGAAATATGGAAGCTAACATTAGCTTCAATACATAATGGACCTCATGCAACATGTGACATATATGGAAGAGGACCCTCTACTCATAAGTGTTAAGTTTCAATGGAGGAAGTTAATGCAATGGGTAATTACAATTTCAATGCAATGGGTCAGAAGCACCCCGATTGTTTTATGGAGTTCACCCGAGGGTACAGCAAATGCATGGCAACAAAACAACTCTAGATTTCAAGAAGCGCCTGGTTTTGTGAATCAACAGAGGCCGCAGTTTCAACCTCAACAACCAATTCATTAGGGGTTAGAAGATCTTATGAAATCCTTTATTGTAAAGACTAATGAAAGATTAGATGCTTATGCTGCAACTAGTAAGGAACTTGGGACAGGTTTGCATAACTTGGAGAGACAAGTGAGATAAATTACAACTATATTATCTGAGAGAATCCTAGGTACTCTGCCAGCTGACACTGAAAAGAATCCTAAAGAAATGGTAAATGTTGTGACCTTGAGAAGCGGACAAGTATTGAAGGATCTCACTCCAATTTAAGAAGAAGTTGTGCCTGAAAAAGAAAGTGGGAAGGAGCTGAAAATTGAAGATGATAAAAAGATTGAGAAGAAGAAAGGCAAGAAGGGAGCTAAGAAAAAGAAGAAGGAAGAAACTTCAAGGAGGGAGGAATCTGATGATGTGAGCAAGCACATGCCTACTCTACCTTTTCCCCAAAATCTCTATAGAGAAAAGCTGGACAAGCAGTTTGAGAAATCTTTAGATATGCTGAGACAAGTTAATGTAAGCTTGCCCTTCACTGAAGTTCTCTCACAAATGCCAGCTTATGCAAAGTTCTTGAAAGATATCCTCACAACGAAAAGAAAGATGGAAGAGACCAAGGTGGTTAAGCTCACATAGCATTGTAGTGCAATCCTGCAAAACAAACTCCCACAAAAGTGTGGAGATCCAGGGAGTTTTACAATACCTTGCTCTTTAGGCACTCTTAACTTTGATAAATCTTTATGTTATGTTGGTGCTTCAATTAATCTAATGCCTTTGTCTATTTACAGGAAGATGGAGAATGAAATTGGAGAGATAAGGTCAGCATCAATATCCTTGCAGATGGCCGACCAAATAATGATAATACCCAAAGGGATAGTAGAAGATGTCTTAGTGCGGGTAGATAAGTTCGTACTTTTGGTGGATTTTATAGTGGTAAAGATGGAAGAGAATAAGGATACCCCAAATCTTAGGAAGACCATTCTTAGCAACGGGTAGAGTAATATTAGATATACACGATAGAAAACTCATGCTGAGAGTGTGTGATAAGACCGTAACTTTCGAGATGAATGTAGAAACGGGGGTGAACAAGGAGAATCCAGCTGCAAGTGTAGAGTAGAAAGTGAAGGGCATGAAAGAGAAGGTTTCCGATAGTGGAAAAGATAAGTGTGGAGTGAACCCCAAAAAGGCTGAGAAAAAGTTGTCTGCATGGATGTGTGTACTGGTTCAGGCGAGTGGAATGGAGCCCGACTTTGAATCAGAACCCAACTAGATAGTTAGGAAAGTTTCCTCTACCTTATTCTTTTGACAAGGTGGGTTGCTCTGATGGTAAGCACCCTCCACTTCCAACCAAGAGGTTGTGAGTTCGAGTCACCCCAAGAGCAAGGTGGGGAGTTCTTGGAGGGAAGGATGCCGAGGGTCATTTGGAAACAGCCTCTCTACCTCAGGGTAGGGGTAAGGTCTGCGTACACACTACCCTCCTCAGACCCCACTAGTGGGATTATACTGGGTTGTTGTTGTTGTTATTGTTGTTGTGTGTCATGGGTACATGCCACAACTTAAAGTGTGGGGTAAGGGGATGATTATATGTTGTATGTTGTATGTATGTTAGTTTTTATTTTTGTTTTGCAAAATTAAAAAAAAACATAAAAAATTTAAAATTTCGATTTTTCCCAACGATGGATATCATTCGACATGTTTCTTTAGGGATTTAACTCGAAAGAAAAAGACAAAAATATTTTCTTTTGTTAGGTAGTGTAATAATTCCCCCTTGGTTTTTCTTTGTGACACGGTTCTTTTCCAAGGGTTTTGTTTGAACCGGGTGTAGTTAGTTTTTGTTTTTAGAAGTAGGAAACCTCGTGCTATGAGTTGAATTGGAAGCAATGTATCTTGACTTTATTATGCCTTGAGAATAGTGAGTGCTTTAGTTGTGACGCTTAGGCTCAGTTTTTGACTCTTGCATAAGCACCTTAAATTGTATAAGTTTAACTTTGCTTAACTGCTTTGACTAGAGAGTCTTGATCATCCAATCTTGAGTGAGTTATGTGCCATGTGTGTGTGAGGTTTTTGTGTTATTCTGTGCATTGCATTTGATGTCTAAAACTTTCCCCGTGTGTTTGCAAAGCGAAATTGTAATTTTGTTTAGTCTGGGAAGTGATATAGACATTTCTTTGTTAAGCCAGTTATATGCCTTTACCCTCCTAATTGATATTTATCTTAATTAACCCTGTTGAGCCTGTAATCATGTTTCTTTTGGCAATCAAATTACAAGCCTTATATATTTGTTTGAATTAATCATCTATTTGAACCATTTACCTCTTGTGAGCACTTGAATTTGTTATGAACTTTGTAAACGTTAAGTGCGGGGTATTGGTTGGGCTTTCGAGTGGAACTATTGAAATAAGGAAAAAAGTGCACTGTTTTGAAAAAGTAAGAGCCACTTGAATTGAAAAAAAAGGAAAGAGATTAATTGTACGATTGTGAAAACTATTCCTTGATAGTGGTTACTTATGATGTAATTGTGCTTAAATAAGTTGGGAGTTAATGTCTATTGATGTAAAGGTGGAGTTATGGTTTAACATAAGTGTGGGGTTTCGAACAATAAAATGTATGTATTAAAGTGCTTAGGGAGGTGTAGTCACTCTTATATCTAAATGTATATTACCCGTCCCGCAACTTACATTACATCCAATGAAAGTCCTATTTGATCCTTGACTGAATGGGCTCGATTAGTTGAGTAGTACACTATGGGCAAGCCTATGGTGCATCTTTTGTGGCATATGAATGTTGTTTCTGAGAGTGAGTGAATTCTTTCTATCTTGAGTTCCTAATTATTCTTAACTTTTATTGTGTGTGGAACTACTCTATATTATTGTGAGGGCACTTGATTCATGAAGGAAAGGCAATATTCTTGACCTCTATATTAGAGTAAGTTAGTGAGTTGTAAATAATGCATGGTGCTTTTGAGTCAATTCTTGAGGTGAAGATGTTACACTATTATGCTTAGTCTATTTTAAATATTCTTGGTGTAATGAGTTAGGAGAGTTGCTTAGTAAGATTGTGTCTATATAAAGTGTGGTGTGATTGCTCAAGGACGAGCAATGGTTTAAGTGTGGGGTGTTGATGGTAGGCTATAATATTGTATTTTAGTCGCTTACTACATTCCAATTTAATGCACTTTAATTGAGTTTGAGCGTTAATTGCTAGTGTTTTGCACTAATTATGTGCTTTAAGCCTTGTAGGAATGACTTCGAGCTATGTAGATGTTATGGAACTAATTCGAGCTAATTGGAGCTTTGAAGTCTGAGTAAAATCCCAAAGGAATAAGCCAGAATTGTGTTAGGGGGTCGAGGATCACTTCTGGGCGTTAAAATTCAAGGAAGAATAATCTACTGAAAAAATGCACTAGTGCGGCGCACTGGGTGACGCACAGTGCGACGCATCAGTGTAAAAATCTATTAGAAATTATCAAACTTCAGAGACTGGGTTTTTGGGGTCTGTCAGGAAAAAGCACTAATACTACGCACCCTGCTACACACAGTGTGATGCATGAAAAGCAATAAGTTTGCAAGTTTTTCTATTTTGGCTAGAAAAGGGTGATTTCGTTTGGGCCCAACCCTACTTGGTATAAATACATAGAAAAATGGTATTTTGAGGACTTTTGGCACATCTAAGACCTAAGGAGGATATAGAGAAGGTGGAGAAGCTAAAGCACAAGGAATTCATCATTCAATCCTCACTCAAAACAAGAGTTTGGATCGTTTAATTCTTTTCTTTATATTTGTGATGAATTACTCCATATCTATGGAGAAGTTCTCTTTAGGGATTGATAGATTTGGTGTTTTGATGATTGTTTATGGATATTAACTCTAGTTTTTATGTATTTAATTATTTTGGGTGATTTAATTATTGCATCTATATTCACATGTTCATGTAATCGAAAGAGGCATAACTTGTGATGTTTTTGCATCATCTTATTGGTTGAATTCATTGATTCTTCTTAGTAATCGAAAGAAGCTAGTTGAATTATTGTTTATACCTAGTTAGGGGGATATTCGAAAGAGGTTCTCCTAAGGACCAGTCCACTACGAATTCGTGCATATCTTCACGGAGCATAAATTGATTCATATTGTGAGGTTGAGACTTAATCGAGAGAGGAGTTTCTACTAAACATTTGAACTAATAATTGAGTGAATTCGAGAGTCTCACTTGAACATTAGAAGTGAATTAACAAGAGTTAAATCCCAGACAATTATCTTGCACCTATCTAATCAACCCCTATTTTATCCTATTGATATCTTCTTTGCTTAATTTTGTTCAATTGTCATTAGTCAAATTAGATCTAGAGTCTTAGTTAATTTTAGTTCTTAATCATATAATCTCAATTGTTGATCATCTTGGATAGCAATCTAGCTACAAGCTATGAAAATACTATTTAACTCCAATCCCTGTGGATACGATAGTTTTCTATACTATCTTTGACTAGCGAGAATATTTAGGTGTGTGTTTTGAGCTCGTCAAACTCCGCTCTCATATACCCTTAAACACTAACAACATGTTTTCCTTACGGGTTTAAGTTCCAATGAGGCCCTTCCAATGTAAACTAAATACTAAAGTTTTACTTACCACAAAAATATACTTTTCCTCTTAATACAATAACACAAGAGAACACAAATTACCTTTGACACTAAATAATGAATACATATCAAGTAAACCTAAAGGGGCTGACTTTAGAACATATATAGATGAAAAGCAGAAGTTTCACATCATACTGTTGCATGAGTAAGCCATTAAGGAATAACATATTCAAAGAGAAAATGGGCATGCAGAACTCATATAGACAGCAACACAAGAGATGCAGATAACCCTGCCTTTGGCAAACTAACTGCGAACTATTTAGTTTGTTATTAACACATGCAGGGATTAGTAAGACCACTTAACACCTTAAAGATCATCAATACAGATTCAGAGAAACATTTATGGTTAACATTGTTACAGAGGGGTTATCAAGGATATCAGAAATAATATTAAACTCTCAACATGACTACAAATTCATATATTCAAACATGGGATTCCTAAGGACTCAACAGGGTCATGCTTCTAACAAAATTAATAGGTCATCATGTTCAGATAGTATCAACAAAGGATTTTATAAGGCTTGAGAGTTAGGCTCAGTTTCAGATTAGCAATAAGGAGAAGGACTGAGCATAATTTAAGACAAAACATGGTGTTACAGAGTGAAGCAGGGATACTTGTAACATTCAATCAACTGTACACATGCAGGGTAAGTGAGGTAGTGACCTCATATAAGCAGGGGAACTTTGCACACTGCAGAACCAAATAAAACATGCCAATGAAGAAAGAAAATAGAAGCATTGTATCAAAACAAGTTCAACTCAAACATAAGTCCAGATAGTATGTAAGTATGAAGTAATCATCCTTCAGGTTCTAAAAGTGTCACTTGATTATAACAGAATGTCTAAGTCCTACTTTCATGGAAGATAAGTTAATGATAGATGCATGCAAGCTTTACAAAATCAACAGTGGATCAAAGAGATTAAGGACAGGGATGTACTACACAAGCAAGTTTTGAATTACACATATATCTGAAGATCCCAACTAATCATGAGACAAACAAGCTTAGTTACACATAAATTATCAGTTGACTTTAACCAAACAGGATTATGACTTGTTCTATGAAGAGAAAGATAGCCTAAGCTTACTAGAATATGTACAGTAAAGGTTCATGAAAAGAAGACGGTCTAGCTCAAACAAGATCGCTTCATACAAATGCATCCAACAGTTAGATGTGATCATGAGAAAGTCATGGTGATAGCCCAGAAATTACCCTCAGAGTTAGCGGTTACAGGTATATAGAAGGAGAGCATCTAAACACTTAGATTTTTTTCACCTTAGTTAAGTGATATGGACTCATGAATTTTCAGGTTTATCTCAGTTAGGATTATCAAATAATAAACTCGACCATAAGAAAAATAAGATGCATGGAACAATATGTAGAGATGAAGATCATAACAGAATCATCAGTGGAGGGAAAAACATAAAGTTTAGGTAAGCATGATTGGTTTAACAATAATAACTAAAATAAAGTGAAAGACCATAGTAGTAACTCAGAAAACAGTCTGACAAACACAGGCAGGGAAGAAAGCATTTAGACACTTTATGTTCAAGCTCAAGGTTAAAAGACAAGGGATATAAGTTTAAACAATTTCATATTTTATCATAGTTATAATTATGAGGTAGTAAACTCAACTTTGTCACAAAACTATAGATATGCAACAAGACATAGATGAGCTTACTACAAGTCAATGAAAACTATGAAGTTTATGTTGAACATGAACATATAATCACTTAGTCATGGAGACTGTTGGAAAACTCAGAACAAAAATTAGTAGGTATCAATTATGATTGAATCAACTATCATTTAAAGACTCATAACAGAACAAGCTCATTGTAAAAAGTCGTTAAACTAACAAACCATAAATATTAACATGTCAAACACGTATAGAATAATTGCAATATACAGAACCTATCTCGGCATACTTATATCATTCAGAGAAACTAACAAAAAAGAAAGTGAGAGAGGTGCTGACCTTTTTGAGAGAAGCATACCAAATGAACTCTTTTTAGTTTCTCAAAATCCCAGAACCCTCGAGTTTTGACCAGCAATAGAACTCAGTAAAATAAAGGGAAAGCAGTGAGAAACCTAAGGCTTGGAACCTTAAATTTCTCAGTGTTTTTGTGTGCTTCTCTTAGATAATAGGATAGTGATTTTTCTTCTTAGGTTGGTAGTTGGTGTATGTTGTTGAGAGAATTTAAGACTGTTATTTATCGCAGCCATCGAGCCATTAGGGTTGCAGAGATTCAAATCAGATACTGAAAGGTGACTCATGGTAATGATGATAACAAATCGAATAAAATAAGAATATAGAGGGGAAAACCAATATTGAGTTTATCCGAGTGAAGAAAAATGATCGATGAAGTGTGAAGGACCACTGATCAGAACCCTAATAGCCAGAGGTCATTGCATTTGACCTCTAGGTGTTGAATACCAACGTTGAGGCCAGCTAATGTCCCAGACTTACTTAGATTTGAGGAGACGAAGGAGGAAATCTAGTGAGTTGAAATTTCACTCTATTGGTCTGACCTTCTCGATTAGGACTTTGAAATTGAGTGGTGAAAATGGAAAGAGTGCAGAGGTCTAAGATACATGAGCAAAATGAATGGCCATGCATGGCACGAATTTGAAAGAACAATGGCGATTTGAAGTTTCATCTTTTAGGGTAGGGTTCAGATTTAGGGGTTTACGTCTCTCATGATAAGAGAGGAAAATTCAGTGGGAATCACGGCTAAGGAGGGAAAACGAGATGAATCTATGATGAACTCGTGACCTTGCATGAATTTGTGCAAGGTCTGGTGATTGATTTGCTTGTGAGGTTGAGAGAAAAGAGAGAGGATGGGGAAAGAGAGGCGGTTGGGAAACAGGGAAATGATTAGGGTTTGGAGGAATGAGACCAACTGGTCTCTAAGTTAAAATGATAGGAAGAGATCTGGGCCGTTGGATCTGATGATCAATGGCTCTGATAATTTGATCAATTAGTATGTTTTTAGGGGAATTTGTGGTGGTCGTTGGATTAAAAGATTTGGATGGTTGATATTAGGTCTTTGGGGACGGGTATTTGAATTAAAAGGAGAATTAGGGAATAAACGTGAGCCATTGATCAAATGGATCAACGGCGCAGATGAGGGTGTGTTTGTTCTATGAGTTGAGAGTGAGGGTGACGTGGCACGATCCGATTGGTCTAGTAGCTGTGGCATGGATTGCCAAAGTGGAAAGAGGGGAGTGTTTTGGCTAGATGTATTTCGGACTGGGCGTTGTATGTTTGGGCCAAAAATAATTTAAAAGGTAGCCGTTTTGCATTTAAGTGAGAATTGCAATTGTAGCCTTTTGCTTGTTTTTGATCCCTTTTGAAATTAATTTAAATAAACTTAACAATTCCAATAAAATGTGGTAAAATTATAATTATTATACATATTACTAATTATTTTAATTAATTATTTAAAATACTTTATTAGGACATTAATTTGAGTTATTGAAATAGTAAACTAATTAACTATTTTAAGAAGTAATTTACGAAATTGATTATAGAACTTACATATAGGAATTAGTTTTTACAAATCCTAAAATAGTAAATATATTTATAATTACATAATACTTAATGTTAAACGATTAATTCAAAAATAATATTGAATTAATTTGAAAAAATAGGAATTCATTACCAGAAAATACTTTGAAATATTTATTGCAAATTATTAGGTATAAATAAATTAATTTTAAAATGGAGGGTCAAAATTGGCCGTCAACAGCCACAAAGTCGAGCAAAACTTGTGATTTGATCGCAGTTCTAGGCTTGTATTCAATGTCGAATTCACTAACTTCGATTGCCCATTTGGCCAAACAACTCGATAATTCAGGTTTATGAAGGACATCCCTCAAGGAAAAGGTTTTCACAACGACTATAAGATGACATAGAAAATAAGGCCTAAGCTTTTGAGAGGCTACTACGAGAGCTAGGGCTAATTTTTCAAGGTGCGGATAATGTGTATCCACTACCGATAAAACTTTACTAACATAATAAATATGAAATTGTGTACCTTCCTCCTCGGACCAGAACAACGCTTACCGCTACTTTCAAAACCGCCAGATAGACTAATAGTTGCTCTACTTCCTTCGGTTTTGACAGCAAATGAGGACTAGACAGGTACCTTTTTAGATCTTTCAATGCTTGATGGCATTCTATAGTCCACATGAAATTATTCTTCTTTATCAACAATGAAAAAAAGTGATGGCATTTCTCTAAAGACCTCGAGATAAACCTTCTTAGGGCCATCAACCTACCGGTCAGCCTCTGTACCTCCTACACACTCATCCTCCGCATCTACTCAGATCTTCTTGCCATAATTTACCGATATCTTCGTCTTCGTTGCTGCCGAAAATATCACCCCATTTACTTCGTCTCCTCCAAAGATCATGTTTATCGTCATGCGAGGTTACCCCATAGCAGGTTTTGATGGTTATGCAACATCTCGATTTTTCCCATAGTTGTTCTTGGCCTGATCACTTAAACATTCTCTGCGGTGACCATTCTTCAACAATGTTGCCACTTCTTCATGAAAGTGTCGGCAGTCCCCAGTCTTGTGACCATGTATTCCATGGAACTCACACGATATATTAGGATCCCTTTGGCTAGGATTCGATCGAATTGGTTTAGGGAACCAAGCCTCGTTTATGTTCCTCATAAAGTTCTACCAAAGTGATGTTAAAATTGTAGTCAGATAATCGAGGATACGTTAAATCTCGGGACCCCGCTGCTTCTTTCTCTAACAGAGTTCTGCTACTCCGACCACGATCCATTATTCTATCAGAAGAAAACCTATCCAATGACTGAAAACCTTTATTTCCTCGCCCATCGGCCCTTTCGTAAGGCTGAAAATGACCTCTGGAAGATCTAAGATCTGCATCAACATCAGCTTTAGACCTTTCCTGATTCCAATATCGATTGCGTCCTTTGGAAGACATCGAGGAACCCAATTTATCATCTTCTATTCTATTCTTTGACTCGTAGCGATTGTGGACATCTTCCCATTCTGAAATTCTAACAAGTTTTTCTTCAGTTTCCTAGAGCCATGGGAGCTCAACAGGTTGAGACCTTTTGTAAATGCTTCCGGTGCCCACTCATCCAGTACTCACGACAACGAAAACCTACAATTCTGAAACCAGATTACGAATTCTCGCAATAGTTCGGATTCTCCTTGGGCTATTCTGAATATATTCGACTTCCTTGCTTGGACCTTTCTTGCTCCAGCATGAGCCTTAATAAAGGAATATGCAAGCAATTCAAAATAATCAATAGAATGCTTAGGTAAAAGAGAATACCAAGTTAAAGCACCCTTCGTCAGGGTTTTGCCAAATTTCTTCAACAAGACAGATACAATCTCGTGTTGGGCCAAGTCATTTCCCTTCACATCAGTAATGTAAGACATGATATGCTTCAGTGGATCTGAAGTCCCATCATACTTTGGAATATCTGGCATCTTAAACCTTTTTAGAATCAACTCTGAGGCCGTACTTGGTTTAAATGGAAATTGTGTATACTTTTTGGAATTCGGTCCTTTTAGCACCGGTAGCATTCCCGAGATCTAATCCATCCAAGCATGTAATTCTATAGCATTTTGGTCCATTCGTTCATTCATTTCCCTCATGCATATCATGAGCTCGATTTTGAGAGGGTCGTTTGTGTTGTTGTCGTTCCCAAATCCACTATCGATACCCCCTACCTCGTTAAAATTGAACTCCACCCTTGGAGCGTCGTTACCGATTCTTTGAACGGTTTGATTTGTTGGGACGTTGGGAGGAATCTTAGCTCCTCTATTAGAATTATTGGAAGCAACTGATAGCGCATGTTTCAATTCTGTCCACCTGGTCTTATATTGAGAGGTGATCCATAATTGCTCTTTGTTGCTCTCTCAAGATTTTGACCATTTCAACAATGTATTCATCATCCACATCATCAAGAGTTAGACTCCTCATATGCCGAAGATTTTGACCTTCGCAAACTGGAGTTGTTTCATCTCCTTCATTGCTGATCTCGCTAGTTGAATCATCACGTTGGAACACATCCTCATGTTCGTTGTGTGCTCCAATATTATAGGAATTTTTCACATCATTAGCTGCCATATCTGATTGTTTTCTTTTGCTAAGAAAGGAATCAAAATTTGTTACTAACAGATGAATGGATCAAAGCAACTACACAATTGTCTGTGCCCCACGGTGGGCGCCAAATTGTTTACCCATAAAGTAGTACAGTTGAATTTGTAACGTGGTTTATAGACACGTGAATTAACTCAATACAAAAATATGAAATAAACAAGAATGAAATCTAGAACGTAAAAATAACTTAAAGAAATACAAGTCTGATTGTATATTGAGCTTCTGCGGGAGCAGTAATATGAACAATATTAAGAACAAAAACAAGCAAGAAATTTTATATTATGAGAGCAAATCATGGCCTTTGAGTATAGATAATTTTTCGTGTCCTACAAGGGATATTAATTCTCATATTTATAGCTCTATTAAGAGAGAAAAGATCCCCAAATCAAGCTCCTCTTGAATGAGAATAAAATTACCATTAATGGTTGCATAACAGTTGGCTATTAATACAGAGATTCTTTGTAGCGGCTGCTCATTGAATATTATTCGATGTCTTATCTTCAACTCTTTGTTATCGGTTCCCATGCTTTCGAGATTTACACAACACCGATCACATGCTTGTATCCGATGCCAACTACTTGTTGACTCACATCTTACATGTCTTTAGTTCCATGTGTTATTTCGTCATATGCCCAACTGCCGCTAACCAATTTTATCCCATACAATAGATATCCGCCGAAGTTTTAGATATAGTGGAAAAAAAGGTGTTGCGATTATGATAGTCAGCAAAGTCAACTCCTTTCATTTGGGAGAGTACAACAACAATAATGATAAACCCAAAGTAATCCCACCAGTGAGCTCTAGGAGGATAACGTGTACGCAAATCTTACCCCTGCCTTATGAAGGTGGAGAGGTTGTTTCCTATAAACTCTCGGCTCAAGAAACGGTGAAAAGGAAGAAACCAACAATAACAATAATAACAAGAAATAATAAAGACACGACGTGTAATAACAAAGATCTAGAAATAAGAAATACAAGAATAGTACTAATACTACTTGTGAGAATGACACAACGTATAATAATAAAGATCTATAAACGAGAAACTATAAGAATATTACTACTGGTAAGACTAGGAGAAACTCTTGACTACCTATCAATCTTCAACTCTAATTCTCGACCTCCGTATTAGTAAGACTAGGAAAAACTCTTGACTACCTATCAACCTTCAACCCTAATTCTCGACCTCCGTATTAGTAAGACTAGGAGAAACTCTTGACTACCTATCAACCTTCAACCCTAATTCTCGACCTCCGTATTAGTAAGACTAGGAGAAACTCTTGACTACCTATCAACCTTCAACCCTATTCTTGTACAACGGAACCATCAAACTCTACCTTCATTCATCGGGTATCTTCTTCATCCTAAAAATGACATTAAACTATCTAGTAAGCCACTATACGCCTGTTCGGCCCGCGTCGTTCTAAAATGCCACCGGAATCTCGTCTGGCCAGTCGCTTATGCTCATCTTCCGTATCACCCCCTCAACCCCCTTAACTATAATACGCCTACAAAACCCAAACTCTCATTGGCTCTCTGAGTTCTCCAACTTGCCAAGTACGATATTCCTGTCCCCATCCTCGTTCACGAGTTAATGGAAGTACGTATGCCACCTACAACTACTACACGCCTCTTCCACCACTACCTTGCCTTCCTCATCTTTGATGCACCTAACTTGGTCCAGGCGCCGAGACTTCTTCTCTCTAACCTTGGCTAACATGTACAGTCTCTTGTCACTGCCTTTGCCTCTAAGTTTCTCATACAATCGTCCAAATGTTGCAGCATTAGCCGCAGTGACCGTTAACTTCACCTCTTTCTTAGTCTTCTTATAAAACACCTAATCCGTCCTCTTCTCCTCCTCGATTGTGCAGTCCACTAGCTTCAAAATTGTTGCTTTCTTGGCTTCCACTTTTCCTTGAACCTCTTTATTCCACCATCAGTCCTCTTTGTGGCCTCCCGGGTATCCATCTGTGACCCCTAACACCTCTCTAGCAACTTTCCTAATGCAGTTTGATGTCATGTGTCCACATACTATTCGCGTTCCAATTACTCCTCCAGGTCCCCATAGCCACCAGTTTCTCCCCCAACTTATGAGCTTTGTCCTTAGTCAAGGCTCCCCACTTGACCTTAGGTTGACCGTATACTGCTCTCTTCTTTCTCTCTCTTAATCTCCAAGTCCATTACTAATAGCCAATATTATGTCGATAGATACTCACTCGGAATAACCTTGCAATCAATGTGCATGCATCTTTCACACTTCCTGCAGAGAAGGTAATTAAATCTGAGTCTTGGCCACCATACTTCATAAAGTGACCAAGTGGTCCTCCCTCTTTTGAAAACACGTGTTAGCTATCACTAACCAAAAGCTTTAGTGAACTCCAACAATAAAGTTCCTTCCTCATTCCTACCCCCAAAATTGAATCTGTCATACATATCATCATAGCCCCTAGCAATCTCCCCAATATGACCATTAAAATCATCTCCTATGAATAACTTCTTGGTAAGCGGAACACTTCACACCACCTCGTCCAAATTCTCCTAGAAGTGCCTTTTGACCTCCTCGCCCAAGCTCATTTGAGGCGCATATGCACTAATCATGTTTAAAGTGAACCCACTAAACCACTAACTTAATAGTCATCAGCCTATCGTTCACCCTCCTAACATCTACCACTAGCTCCTTGAGATTCCTATCAACTAAAATACCTACACCGATCTTGCCCGTAGCACCTCATGGATAACACATTTTAGACATTAACTTCCAGTGCCCTACTACCCACCCATCTAGTCTCCTGGGCACACGCTATATTGATCTTTCTTTTCCGGAGATCTTTTGGAAGAGTATTGTCATGTACTCTTTATAAATCTACTTTTTTTTAATACTGGGGTCTAACTGCTCTTTGTGTACTGTTTTGAAGTCAATGTGACTTATATGCGTTACACTGTACATTGAGACGTTGACATCAAAGGTCTGTCCAGTATTTCAGTTTCTTAAAAGAGAAAAAACTTCGTATCTTTTTAAATGTCCTATATAAGATAGAACGGGTCAAGCAGACTACACTTGTGTATTAAAAGGGAAAAAGTGCGCATTTGAACTCCAAATCAAGATCCTTGTAGTCCAAATTAACAATAAAAATGAAACAGAAAACTACATATCAATATCAAGCTGGTGATATCAAGTGTGTGTATATATATATGTGTGTTTTCAATTTATACTCGTCGTACCCTTTGTTGTGATGATTTATATATGTACATTTGATTTTGACTAGTTTTATACTTACTGTCAACGTGCTGCAACTATTATCTAACACTAAACTGTTTTCGGTGACAAGGTGGGTTGCTCTGATGGTAAGCACCCTCCACTTCCAACCAAGAGGTTGTGAGTTCGAGTCACCCCAAGAGCAAGGTGGGGAGTTCTGGGAGGGAAGGATGCCGAGGGTCATTTGGAAACAGCCTCTCTACCCCAGGGTAGGGGTAAGGTCTGCGTACACACTACCCTCCCCAGACCCCACTAGTGGGATTATACTGGGTTGTTGTTGTTGTTGTAAACTGTTTTCGGTGATGCGTCAAATATCATAACAGCAACTGTGATCTGGTTTCTAATTAAAGGCTTCTTCTGAGGGGCTCCAATAGTTTTGTAGTTTAGTTAAAAGTAGAAAAAACTAATTCTCGGACATATCATTAAAGCTGCCCTCAATTGTAGCTCAGTTGAAATGAAACTGAAGTGTTAACTATGTTCAGTGTATGAATTCATAATAGTACATCATATTTGCTAAGATATATTTAGATTTGAAGAGAGTATTTCGTTCACCACGTTTCTTACAGAGCTTTAGACAACCATAAGCTTTTATTAGGTCTCAGATTCATCCCATTTTGCTTTTGCCGAGAGAGTTGGGATGGCTTCTCCGAGTATGATGTCTAGCTAGCTTCATATATATATATATAAGGTTAATGCAGTTGAGCTTGATAGTATTCCCATTTCCTTTTCCTCAAGATGTCGCCAATCACAAGCTAGTAACCTCCTCGAGTGGAACATACACAAGAGTCGATGATAGTGCACGTTTTCTTGGTATGTATTTGTATACGGGGCACTCATATTTACAGGGCTTCACAATAAACAGGAACTTGCCGTTACAATTGGGATCTCTGGTTAGCTCCACTATTCTCTTAGTCCACCTACACAAGTTTGATCAACAGAAAAATAAATTAGATTTGCAATGTTACTGACAGAATTCAAAATCCAAAAAACTAAATGAATGATAGTTGGCATACTAAGAGGCTCTTTCTTTTCTTTTTTTTTCTTTAACAAAGGACAAGGACGTGTAATGAACACCCAAAAGAACGAGGCCAGGCATAGCTAAGATTTAGGCAATAACTGTACTTCAAATGATATAGGAAAGATTGTCATTAGCATTACTAAAGAGAAAATAAAGTATTCAGGATAATCCAATGCATTCTCTATTTTCTTTGCTTGTCATAGTCAGACACGAGGATTTTTGCAAGATTCAAGTCCCTTATGCTGCAATTATCTTCAACCTAATGAATGAAATTCAGCCAATACAAATATAGTGTGAAAGTTCGCAAAGGGACTTTCAGTAAGCTGTCTTCTTCATTACTTCTGTGCACTGAAAAGATGTCCAGAAAACAACCGGAGAGGAAACGTCAGGAGAAAAGATTGCTGATTTCTTTCAACACAGGAGGTGGGATTCCACCTCTCTCGCATCCCTACCCCTGTCTTCCCAAAAAGAAAACCAAAAAGATGATTTTTCATTACCTTAGTTCTCTTCTTCTTCTCCAAAAAAGAAAAGGGAATACTGGAATTAAAAGGCTTAAAAGACAAAACACTCAAAGAATTAAAGTATTTCTATCCCATCAGAACAACGGAATCACCAGTCGATAATGAATTAGAAGATAACATCAAGAACTAAAAAGTAACAAGTTCCACTAGATAATGCTGAAAATCAAACCATTGAACTAAGTATTGTATCCAGAATCCAGCAAGAGATTCATTAACAGAAAAATTCAGCTTCAGCAATAAGCAACTTCTATTTTTTTTAGGTAGAGCTACTCGGTATCAATTAAATAATATCACCAAGTTTAATTTCCACTAGATAACTGTGATACCATGTAACTTTTGAAATGAAAACTTGAAGCTTTAATATAGAAGCAGTTATGAATCTCGCGAGAGATGAATGATTATACTAATAACAATCAATCAAACGTAGAAAACAGACAAATCCTACCATATCAGCGGGTTCAAGTCCCATTGTTCCTTTGTAAAAGATCTAAGAACAAACACAACACAATCAAGTCACATTTGCGATGCAACCGAGAGATGCCCTGCCATCTAGGGACTGAGCAAACCCATAGGTTTGCACCAAAAATTTGCCTTGATCCGTATGTTTTTACCACAGTTACATAGGAGTTATACCGAAAGAGGTTCTATGGTGCATGCTATTTGAAAATGATATTATGTTCAGTGATGAAACTACGAGGGAGTCAATCATAAGTTGGAATTATGGAGAAATACTCCAGACAATAAGTGTTTTAAAACAAGCAGAAGTAAGACAGGATAAATATAAAACAAGTTTAGCCCACATAAATAGAACAAAGGTTAAGTGACTTTAGATGAGATTGTGGGTACCTAGATGTTGATAATTAAGATATTGAGGCTCAATCTTTCAAGAGAATGACATGATAAATAAAGATGTAACACCAAAAATTTGAATAAGATAGCTGAATAGGAAGAGTGTTATGCTCTAATGGAAATACTATGCGATAAGAAGATAACTAACAAAGTGAAGAAAAGTTCTATACAAAGATTGTGCAACCACCAATGTCAATATCGACAAGATGAATGACATGGAACGGTAGATTGTTAAGCTGGATCTGAAGTCACGTCAGATTGGATAAGATTAATACAGCACAAGTAACACATCGGGAATAAAATGAAAGAAGATCAACTGAAATGGGCTTGGCCATCTCCTGCATAGACCTCTAAATATCCTAGTATGTAACTGCAACAATAAAACAATTGAATTACGGAGGTACAATGACAGGCTGAAACCGCTTGGAGGAAAGTTGTCTTAAAAGACGTACAATCTCTTCAAATCAATGTGAGCTTAGGTAAAAGAAAAACAGAAAACACCGATAAAAAAAAAAGAAAAACAGAAAATAATAAAGTAAATGATCCATTTAAGTGAAACTACCTAGTTGTTACGCCTTTGTTGTTATTGTTATTGTTATTTTTGTTGTAGTTGTTCTTATTGTTGATACAGCTACATTAGACTCAGT
This sequence comes from Nicotiana otophora, assembly GCA_000715115.1. Taxonomy (NCBI): domain Eukaryota; kingdom Viridiplantae; phylum Streptophyta; class Magnoliopsida; order Solanales; family Solanaceae; genus Nicotiana; species Nicotiana otophora. Next base: position 5,088 of record AWOL01S0011284.1, on the reverse strand, counting down.
ATTTGTCAAGACTGATACGTCTGTGTAGGGATAATAATGAGATTGAGATAATGGCAAACTTAACGAACCCCTAATTTACTTAACAGACAAATTATTTAGTATTGGAATAACAATAAAGACGTGAAGAAAGTAGAATTGGTATAAAGAATTTGTATAGACAATCTCAACTAATATGCAACAGAGGCATTGATTTTTTTTTGACCAAGTGTAACTTTATGATAAGATCGAGGCATTGATAATTAAAGGAGACAAACTGAGAAATGAGGACAACAAGAAGTAGACATCAATTTACAGTTAGGCCAACTCTTGCTCACTCAGAGAATTCTCCAAGCTCGCAGATTCGTTTCAGCGACTTCCACTCCCTCGTTCTCTTTCGCCTCCCCCAACCCCACATTCTGGTCCCCCTTTACCCAACCCCTGCCATCGTCGCCCTCTACCTTCCCTACCTAGAATCCCTCTACCCCGCATCATCCTCTTCCCCCGTCCATTACACTTTCTGATCTCCCTTCTTTGCCCCTCCAAGGTTCCTACCATCACTCATTCCTTTTTTTTTCTTTTTTCTGTGGGAACTTATAACTTTTGGCATTGCAAGATTTGTAGATAGCAAAATTAATAAGTTAAATATCTTAGACAAACTTAGCATCTCCATAGAAATGTTAACACTTCTTATAAGCAGCCCAGAATTGAAATAGTGATATCAACATAGGCCTCTTATTAACAATACATAAAGGAAGCTTTGCATACTATAGGTAACTCGCGAGGATGCTAAATTTCTTTGTTTATCAGGTAAATGTTTTATTCTAGCTGAGATGGACTTTCCCCTTATACACATGAACAAATGCTGCTATCATCGAAGAACTTCTAGTATCCATTTGTCACAATCATTTCCTACACCTTCATCTATTTTCTGGGCAGAACAATGATGCCCGTAGAAATAAACGAGAATGAACACATGTATTTTGCATATGCAGAAACCATTAGCAAATCATAATCTTCATGATCCTATTAAGTCTTCAAAAAAGCAGCAGATAAAATGCAAGATAGAACAACCAAAGTTAAACCAATGCAATTGTATTTTAATAGTTCTAACAAAAGAGCATCTTATACCAAACACATCAATTGTTTATTATCAACGTCAAAACTTTTATCCGAACAACTAACAACTTATTTATATAACCAGCTTCAACACTTAAAAGTACTTTTCAGCACTTAATGTTTATAAGCTATTTAACATCAGCTAGGTAACCCAAACGGTCTCTTAGCAAATCATAATTCATGATCTTATTAAGTCTTCAAAAAAGAAGCAGACGAAATGCAAGAAAGAGCAACCATAGTTAAACCTATGTTTAATGGGAAAGGAAAACCTACACAGGAAAAAAGAACTAGGAGTAATTAACTTTCAGATATCTCAAAAAACTCACCTGAGAAAAACTACTATGCAAGATAGAAGATGTCATCAGTCATGAGAAGAATGTAGTGCAAAATCCTCAAAGGTGCATTCTTGAAGTCCAATTGGGGCAACCTCAATTCTCTAACTCTACAATTCCCATTTTCCTTTTCACATGGCCATCTAAAATGAACTCTGTTCAAATCCAGCTTCCTATACAGATATACAACTGAATCTTTACTGCTCTTGTTAGTCTTAAATAGTGTCCAGCCTACTCCAAGCAAAGTCTTTGTAAACCCATCCATAGAATCAATCCGAACCCCAGTTTTCCTCGAAATTAAGGAAAGGGTCGTAACATCCCAATTATTGTTGCTCGAATAAAAGCTAATTTCGTCAAATGGGTTGTGATTAGATTTTAAGAAAACCAACTTGAAGAAACCCTTTGAGAGATTAGCGAAGAGGCGCAAGTGGGAGAGAGAAGCAGTGGCTAAAGATGGAAAAGGGAGTGGAGCGGCGTCGTTTGATAATAAAAGGGACGAAGAAGAAGAAGAAGAGGAAGTTATGGAGTGTGGTACTACTGGCCATGAGAAGATGATGTGAGAAAGAGATGGGTTTGGGAAAAGATCCATACCTATGTCTCTAGCTAATGTGGCAAGTCTATATGAATCTTTTACTAATTCCTTAGTTGGAACGAAAAGCATCAAAGGGATCTTTCCTGTACTGTTAGACATATTGGTTATGGCTGCTATGTTTTCATGGTCAGTTTGATCACAAATCTGATGAAAGGGTAAAGTAGCAAAGCTGGTAGGATTGCCAATGGCATCTCCGGAAACCAATGAACGTACTAGCTTTAATGGAAGCATTTCCCTCTCTCTCTCTCTCTCATTCGGAGAAGAGAAATTCTTTAAAGTAGATGGGGTCGACACCTAGTTTCTTTTATTATTTATATTTATATTTATATACTCCCTCCGATAACATATTTGACTGGACACGTAATTTATTATTTATATACTCTTTCTGTTCTAATTTATGTGAACTTGTTTGGCTGGATATGTAATTTAAGAAAAAATAAAAACTTATAGAATTTGTGGTCCTAAACAAGTCAAAAAGGGCTCCAGAGTATTTGTGTGATTATAAAATAGGTAAAATTATAAGTTTAAGCTAAATTGTTTTCAAGTTTAGAAATTGATCATTCTTATTGGAACGAACCAAAAATAAAATAGCTTCACATAAACTGAAACGGAGAGAATATATTATTATAACTAGAAAAACTTGATATTAAGTCAAGTGACGAATTATCACTTGACACTTTTAGGGTAATTCTTAAAAAGATAATAAAAATTAAGACAAAAATTTAAATATATATTTTTTCAACTGAAAAAATCAATATTTACATATATTATTAAAAGGAATGTAATCAAGCTTGAGATAAAATTAAGTGGGCGTATTGAGAAAAAGTCTGTCAGCATTTTTAGGATAAAACCTAAAAAGATATTGGACAAAACTAATAAAGATTAGCACAAAACTTTAATAGTATAAACTAGTATTAGCGCCCCGCGTATTGTACGAATTACAATAAAATATAGAAATTTTAATATGTTGTTGGAGTAATTAGATAATAATGTCTTAACAAAGTTTCAATGGCCATCTTGTTTCTTGACGTAATGTATCGTATAACAAAATCTTTGTGAAATTAAAGAAAATAAATCATATAGTCATTAAATAACTTGATTGGATGCATAATTTTCTTGATCATAGTAACTCAAATAACATAGTACATAATTTGAATACCTTGAAATTGGTGAGCACGTGTGAGCTGTATAACTACTATGACAGCTTATGTTAGATTCTTCGAATGTAGCATGAGTGTTCTATTAATTCGTCCGAAAAAGTAATTGAAATATTGTTCCTCCTACAAAAAAATAAATAGTAACTTAATTATTAGAAAAATAATCGTCTTAGATTTATATATTAATTTTAATCATGATCGTCAACTTACTGGTGATCTTGGAGCTCCAAATTCATGAAAACACTAGCATTACTATTTTGCTTGCGTGATTGCACTTCTTCATGACTAACCATCTCTCCTATATTATTGTTTATAAATGAAAACATTTATATTATTGTTTATCGGAAAAATCGGATCGTTAGATTTGTGTATGATTCTAAGGATATGCGATACAATTCGATATAAATCGCGTAGAGAAATGAAAATATGTGTATTGTTGACTGTGAGGATGAAAATAATAAACGAAAAGAATGAATAAGTAAAACAAGCACAAGGGATAACTATCAATATAAGAAGTGATCTTCTTTTTTCCGGCTGCATAGCTTACAAGGATTCCCCCTTTTATAGAAGAGGGTCATTACAAAAAATAATAAAATCAAACATATAGTGGAAGGCCCATGATAACTTGTCTCTTCCTTGATTCCTGCCAAGATTCTCTCTCTTGGTGCGGTTGCAACGGCTCTTGTCTGTGAGCTCGATACTAGCTCGAACTCGTTACTTGGTCGGGCCCTTCGGTCTTGGATCGAATTCGACCTTCGAGATGGGAGTCGCGCATTTCCGACCTCGAAGCAGTGCCTTGCGGATCGATTCGGTCACGGGCTCGATAGGATTATCGAGCCGCCTCCT